>JAOTAX010040750.1:0-10918 GCA_025629825.1 Erythroxylum guanchezii
GCATTTCAAACAATCCACATACTTGACAAAATGCATATGAAATGCTCATGAGACACTTTTCTAATTATTACGTTGTTTTGACCAAGTGCCTGAACTACCCCGTATATACTTTAGATACCGGGCTCATTAATAACTGTCCCTTATCTGAAGAGGATACATGGCTCATTTTACATAGTGGGCCTTAGGCCCTTAATCATTGTTTGAGCTCGAGGCTCTTTTCACTCGTTGAGCCTTAAGCTCTGATCCGTGGCTACTTAGGTCATAACTGCCATTACATTTCATGCATTCATGAAATAGAATGCATCAATCACATTCAATCACTTTCACATATCATCGGACCTTAGTCCGGCATCCAACACAATCAATCATATTCATATAAGCATTTAGTAGTCAATCAATATAAAAATTCAAACAAAACGAACAATGAAATGAGACTATCTAGGTCTACTCACAGTACGCTCCAAAATAGCATTTGCTTCCAAATTCTAGATAAGCCTGTATGCAGATGTTTATCCTGCACATTCCATTTATGCAATACACAATTCACACACGTTACAAAACTCATTTATGCACAAATAGTTATATGGACTATGTACAAAGCATGCTCAATGACAATCCTGCATATTTTATGCTCATTTTCATTTCATAATTTAATCACTCAATCATATGAATATCATTATCCCCAAACATACTCATACCTTTGGTACTTTGATGTCAACAATTCATTCACTAATTTATCACTAGCAACTTTTCATTTAATCCCACTGAAAACATGACATCATCTCTCTCTCTATGATTTCCTTAACTTTAATCCTATGTTTGTTCATCCTCAATTTTTCCAAAAATATTCAAAGGGAAAACAAAGCATAAATGTCCTTATTACTCTCAAAATTTCTGTACTCTTCTCCTGCATGTATTCAATGATCTTTCTACTCATATTCATCCCTACACCATCATATCACATAAAAATCCCCAAATACATAAAAACAACACATCTGAATTTTTATCTAGCTTGTACTGTATTCATGAAAATGACCACTTTTTCCATGACTATTTTATGTTAGATAAACCATCCATGTTATCTCATATTCAGACTTCTCATAAGGATTAACACGATACTTACTTGTTAAAATTCCTAAATCTTCAACCATCACAAAGCCCTAACTTTCATGCAACTCACGTACTTCATCTTACAAAAGGTTTGGATTAGGTTTTTCTTGAGGCAAAAGAAACAGATGACAAAGTGGTAACAGTAGAAGATAAGGGTAAGCATAGTTTAGCTTTGGTGGAGTTTTTGATGAAAAACTCTGTGATGAAGATACACTAGAGAAAGAAACTTTGAAAGAAAGAAATGAAGGCAAGTACAGTAACTTGTCTTTCAAGGCCATTTAAAACTCAACTTTAAAGCTGGGACACCTGTCGATTTCTTAGCCACTTATCCACTTCCCTTTAATAAAACTCACTTCCAGATTTTTCCATAAAACATCATTTCGGGTAAACTTTGTATGTTCTTTTTGACCCCAATACTGAAGTTATTTTGCAACACTTTCTCCTAGAAACATGTTTCATTATGTCTTATGTTTCCATTGTCAAAAAAATCATTTAATTTGGTTTATTGATTTGAAAGATATACTTCAAACATTTTCAGACTGCTCTTGTCCAAAACAGTATACTATGCACAACTGCCATCCAGAATCTAAACATCTTAAAGACTGATTCAAAATTCGAATTCTTCAGATTATTTGTCTCCCTATGTCTCTAGTTTACTCCCATTTAAAAATCATCTCATTTGGAATTCTAAATATCCATATATAATTAAAATGCTGAAGTATGTTCAGTAAAACAACACCAATTCACTGTTCCAACCGATTCCCTCAGTTTCGTTCAATCAATCTTGTCCAAATAAATTCAGAATGCTACCAATCCTTGTGGAGAGGTAGAACAATGTCTTATGAATCCAATGGTTCAAGAATTACTTCATTTGGAGGTTAGATGATAAAGTTATGGCTGAAAGAATCCAACAAGGTTTTGTCCTCAAATCATATTAAACCTGTCTTGGGATAATTAGCATAACTTTTACTACAGATGTGAGATTTAGATGTTCTTTGGACGGTTCAAAAGAGGACTTCAAGATCTACAACTTTCATTAAGACCTCAAAGACAGGGTCTATCGTCGAGAGGGGCAAAAATGGACTAGACAATAGGGTTAGACGAATAGTGCACAGAAGAAGTTTCGGTTAAACATAGAAGAAGCAGAAAGTCAACCATAGACGATATGACGTCATCATAGACAATATGATATCATCATAGATGATACATTTTTACAGACGATATGATATCATCATAGACGATACATTTTTACAAACGATATGACATCATTATAGACAATATAAGATCGGAAAGATTGGAAAAACTTTTCCTACAGATATTAGATTAAGGTGTTCTTTTGATAGTTTGAAAGAGGACCTCAAGATCTACAACTTTTATGGGGGTCTCGAAGACAAATTCTATCATCTGAGGGGTCAAAAATAGGATTAGATGATATGACATCATTACTAGACGATATGACGTCATTAGACAATACAAGATTGGAAAAATTGCCATAACTTTCGCTACAGATATCGGATTAAGGTGTTCTTTAGATGGTTCGAAAGAGGACTTCAAGATCTACAACTTTCATGAAGACCTCAAAGACAAATTCTATCATCTGAAGGGTAAAAAATGGACCAGACAATAGTTCACAGAAGGAGTTTCGGTCACATAAGAAGAAGCAGAAGTGAACTATAGAAGAAGCAGAGGTCAAACATAGACGATATGACGTCATCACAGACCAAAAATTTAATGCTATATACTGTTGGAAAGATAAAAGCAAGATCTACAACTATTAAGAAGGAAACTTTGTCAAAATCTATCTAGATTAATCCATAATTTTCCTTGAAGTCCAAACACGAATTTTGCATTCATCCACCAATGTACTGAACCTAGTTCTCAACTTCATGAAATTTTGAGACTCTTAGAGACAGAATTGAAATTCAATGTCTTCATAAGAAATGTAGCCATATGTCTCTAATTTAATCAAAATGAAGAATCATTTCATTTGGATAACTAGAGAAAAAGTTATGGCTAATAGACCGAAGCACATTCAGTGATCATTTTCCAGATCAACCACCACTTTTGTTTCCAAATCTTTCCTTATCACAACTCATACTAGGATCACTCTTTCTACTCCCTCTACTTCTCATTTTCAATAAAATCAAATTTAAAATCAATTATACCTAGAAGTTGTCAATGAATGCATGTACACTTATTTTTATATGCAAAGATTCAATATTTATGCTAACATTATGCATGAACAAGAAGATACATTTCCTTAATCTCTCTTTAAGCTCACATGTACCAAATTTTTGGGTTCTAACCCTGAGTATGGGAACGGGATGTTACAGAATATCACAGACTTCAGTTCGTACAAGTGACATCTACTAGGTTGCTTCTTACAATAATTCATAAAGAGTTCATTGGTGACTTTTAGCTGATCGACAAACAAGTTAAACAATAATATTTTGAGATGAAGTGTTGTTCTTTGGATAGAAGAGATTTACAAAAGCATTTTTAGTTTATGACGGAACGTTATTATCTACTCAATGGTTTCAACGATGTTACTCTCTGATATACATTTATTTCGTCTCTTCCAGAAGAATTACAACCTGAGTTACAAAGGACCATTATTGCACTTCTAAGAGATATGAAAATATGTCTCTTAGATAAATCTATCAGCTCGCCTTAGCTTCTCTTAATAAGCTGTATGATCAACAAATGTTTTTCAAAAAACTTGATTAAAGGTAGTCCTGCATTAAATAAAGCGTGTAAAAATCCATATTTAACGATTAAGTGCAAGGAGAAAAAAGATTGTGAGTTCCATATGAAAAAGAAACGTCACCACAAGTAGATCTCTAGTAGATCTCCTATAAGAAGTTCCACAGATCCAACATTTCTCCTAAGGAAGGTTACAAGCTCTTTAGAAGAAAGAAACACAGACGATTTTTCTGCTTCTTCAAAAGGAGAAATCCTCAAGGAAAGCCATTAAACCGTTGTTTTCTTTTTGGCAAATCGGGCATTATGGTCATCAATTTCCTAATAAGACAAAAAGGGATATCAAACTCCTAGATTCCATTGAAGCTATTATGCTGATATATGATGATTATGGAAATATTGAAGATCTCATTAAAGAACAATCTTGATGAGGATGGTGAATCCTCTAATATCTCCATTTCTTAAGATGACAAGCTTTACATGTTATAGCAACAACAACCGTGTCTCAAGCTTGTCCCCAAGCCTATTTCTCATCCTTATGTTCAAATCCATTTACTGTTCTGATACAAATATGATAAACCCATTAAGGCTATTGGGTATATGGATATTGGATCATGCAAAAACATTATGAAGCTCAGCATTTTACCTCATGATGCATGGAGTTCCCATAATGAGTATTTCATTGTTGCTGATGGAAAAATTTTCAAGATCAGGCTTATTACTGAAAGGAAAATAAGGATTTGTTTCTTCCTTGTCTGTGTGGTATGGACTAAGGTTCTTGGCAGTAATCTTGTAGATATTCTTATTGGAGTGGATTTCTATTGTCAGGCATCTCCACTATAGATTCTACCCATAAGAATCAGATGTCGTGCTAACTTTAGTTCTGACACTGATGTTAGAAATGTGTTTGAGCTTACTCAAGGACCACCACCGTATGAAGCCTTAAAAGATCAAATTTTGGACTACTGTCTTAAGTCTCATGCACAGTTCTCTAATTCCAATCATCTATGGAAGAATCTTGATTTCTTCATCCTTCTTCCTTTCAAGAAGAGCGAAGAGATCAATCCTACTAAGGCTATTTATCTGGGTATAGACCTTGATGATTTGAAACTCACGTAGGAAGAATGTACAATCCTTGCTAAATGTAGTGTACCAGCTAGGTTTTGGACTTCACAGAAGAGGAGAAGAAAGAAGAGAAGCAATAAAAAAGAAGAGAGCCCAGAAGAAGAAGAGAGAATATTGTATTGATTTCGTTATGTCTTGTGTAGGACAAGTGTGTCACATATATTCTCATCATGTTCGTTGTAACTGTAAAACTAGGGATAAAATAAATGAAAACAATTACAGAAATAAAATGATGCTTGCAACGTCAGTCCTTGTGTTCTTTAGTGGGCCTCCAGTCTTTGTAGCTGATTTCATAAGTCCAGTCCCATAATGGGTTCATAACGCTCCATTCCCTTTAGAAGGAACTTTAACCTTAAGGGTTAAAATTTAGGAACTGGCTTCGGATATAATGAGGATCCTCCCACGTGGCTTCCTCCGCTTCGCGATCCTTCCACCGCACGAGCCACTTCAATCCATCTGGGTTTTTGCGAGTGATGAATCGCCTCTCAATCACGGCTTCGAGTCATTCTTCTCTTGGTGTTGTGCCTTCGTCAATGGTCGTTGATCGGTGTTATTCCCAACCCTAACATCTTCTTCAGCAACAAGACGTGAACCACTGGGTGAACGCGACTTCCAGCTGGTAGATCTAGCATATACGCCACAGCTCCCACTTTCTTCTTTATCCGGTAAGGACTGTAGTACTTAGCACTCAATTTCTGATTTTTTCGTTTACTTACAGAGTTCTGACAGTAAGGTTGCAACTTCAAATAGACTAGGTCTCCTTCTTCAAAGGTTCTCTCGGTTCTCCCTCTATCCTCCTGAGTCTTCATCCAATCCTTGACTTTGAGAAGTTGCAGCTTTAGTGTTGAAAGCATGCGTTGACGTTCTTCTAAATAACGATTGACACTCTCCACTGATGAAGGTAACTCCAAGGCCGCAGCTTGTGGTGGTGGAGGGTACCCGTACAAGGCTTGGAATGGCATGGTTTGGATGGTGTTATGGAAGTTGGTGTTGTACCACCATTCGACTAAGTGAAGCCATCTATGCCACCTCTTCGGATGCTGGTGCATCATGCACCTCAGGTATGTCTCCAAACACTAATTTACCCTATCTAATTGATCGTCTATCTGTGGATGATATGATAAGCTCATTTTGAGCTGTGTGCCCATATTTTTGAATAATTCTTTCCAGAATAAGGTAGAAAATATCTTGTCTCTATCTGAAATAATTGACTCGGGATTCCATGCAGTTTATATACCCCTTGCATGTATAATTTTGCCACATCTGAAGCTGTGAAAGGATGAGATAGAGCTAGGAAATGTGCGTATTTTGTATAAGTATCTACTACCACCATAATAACATTCTTGCCTTCAGAATTCGGAAGCCCTTCTATGAAATCCAAGGATATCTGTTTCCAAGCTCCCTTAGGTATTGGCATAGGTTGTAATAATCCAGGGTAGGGAACATTTTCATGCTTGCATTTCTGACAAGTTTCATACGCTTGGATGTAAGCCGCCAACTTACTTTTCATTCTCGGCTAGTAGAATAGTTGTTTGAATCTGTGATAGGTAGCCTTAAACCCTGAGTGACCACCTATTGAGGATGAGTGAACTTCCTGTAATATTGTTTCCCTGAGATTGCCTGTAGCTCCCACATACAAATGTCCCTTGTACCTTAGAACTCCTCCTTTGAAGATGAAGGGATCAGGCCCTTAAATGTCTCGTAGGGCCACTACTACAGCTTGTTGAACCTCAGTATCCCCTTCGTAGCTTGTCACTAGTTGTGTTGTCCATTCTGGTTGAGTTGTAGATAAGGCATGTAGTTCTGCTTCCTTTGATTCAAACCTGCGGGACAGAGCATCTACTGCTTTATTCTCTTACCCTTTCCTATAGTGAATTGTGTAGTTTAGGCCCATGAGTTTAGTTAGACTCTTCTTCTGCATCTGAGTTTGTATCCTTTGCTGCAGAAGATATTTTAGGCTGTAATGGTCAGTTCTAATAATGAATGAAGTAGCTTTTAAATAATGTCGCCATTTGTCTACAACTGAAGTAATTGGCAGTAGCTCTTTCTCGTATACCAATAGGTTCTGATTCCTAGGACAAAAGGTCTTGTTGAAGTGGGCAATAGGTCTTTTCCCTTGCATTAAGACTGCTCCAATTCCACAGTTGCTGGCATCCGTTTCCAAGATGAATGGTTCTTGGAAATTTGGGAGAGCCAACACTGGGGTTGTTGTCATGGCCTCCTTCAGTTGTTGGAAGGCTTGTTCAGCTTTCTGCTCCCAATGAAATTGGTCCTTCTTGAGTAGTGTTGTTAAAGGCTTACAAATCCATCCATAGTTCTTGATGAACTTCCTATAATAACCAGTGATACCTAGGAAACCACTTAGGGATTTGACAGTAGTGGGTGTTGGTCAATCCAACACTGTCTGAATCTTAGACAGATCAGTAGCGACTCCTTCTCATGATATATTGTGTCCTAAATATTTCGCCTTGTCTACACCAAAAGCGCATTTCTTCTTTTTGGTAAATAGTTGTTGTTGTCTCAAAGTTTGCAATACTATCCATAAGTGTTCTTTATAAGTTGCTAGGTCAGGACTGTATACTAAGATGTCATCAAAGAAAACAAGAACAAATTTACTTAGATAAGCTGCAAATACCTGGTTCATCAATGCCCGAAATGTTGCAGGGGCGTTTGTGAGACCAAAGGACATCACCTTGAATTCGTAATGTCCTTAATGAGTCCTAAAAGCAGTTTTGTGAGTATCTATTATTGCCATTATGATTTGATGGTAACCAGACTTCAAGTCAATCTTGGAAAAGATCACAGCTCCATGTAGCTCATCCATTAAATCTTCTACGATAGGAATGGGAAATTTATCTTTGATGGTGAAGTCATTGAGTCCTCTATAGTCTACACAAAACCTCCATGTTCCGTCTTTCTTTTTTACTAGCAGTGTTAGAGAAGCATAAGGACTATGACTGGCTGTATTATTGAGGCTTCTAACATTTCATGAACGAGCCTTTCCACTTTTATTTTCTGGTAGTAAGGGTATCTGTATGGTCGTAGGTTGACAGGTTTTGAATGAGGTTTTAGGGGTATTTGATGGTCTAAGGCCCTGTGGGGAGGTAAGCCTCTAGGTTCTTCAAAAACATCGCTATACTCCTCCAATGGTGCAAGTAAGTGGGAATTGATTTCCTGAGGTTCTTTGTCTTCAATTATGAGAAAGACATGTCTAGTCATGCCTTTGATTCCATTCTTGAAAATTTTCTGGACCCTTTTTCCTTTGAGAAGTTGAAAAGTTTTGTGCTCCTTCTGAGCCCTTAGAACAACTGTATCTTTGCTATTGTTCACAGTAACTTCTCTGGATTTTAAATCGAAACAAATAGGAATGTGGGCTTCCATCCAGTCTAACCCCAAAACTAAGCCGCAGCCTCCCAAACTGAGTATCTTTAGGTCTGCACAAAATTTATGTCCTTGCATCTCCCAACAGAATTTCTTAACCTTGTAGGTGGAAGTCACCTTTACCCCATTAGCAACAGTGACAGTTAGTGGTATTATTTCACCAGTTGGCAGATTAAGCATTCTCACTAAAGTCTCATCTATGAAAGAATGAGTACTACCCGTGTCAATTAAAACACTAACCTTTTGATTTCCTACCATTCCCTTAATTCGGAAGGCATTAAGTGAGGATTTCCCACTTAGGGCATTCAACTGAATTACTGCATCCTCATTTCCATCGTTTGTTCCTTCCATAATAACTTCTGCACCTTCCTCTGTAGTTTCCTCTGGAGATTCTTCCTCTTCTATATTGTCAAGGAGCATATGTAAAATCTGTTTAAGTTTGCTTTGGTTCCCAAGGAAATATCTATCCCCACACTTATAACATTTGCCTAGTTCTTGATTATATGCAGGTTTAGTGGTGATTGTTTTGTTGAGGTTAGCTGTTGTGGTTTTGTTGTTTGTGGAGGGGTTGAGATAGTGAGGTTTGTTGGATATGATAGAGGTGGTTACTTTATTTGTATTGCAGGGTTTGGAGGTCTGAGGTGTAGGTTATTTATAAAGAGCTTCATTCAACTTTGCCTGTTCATAAGCTTCTTGAAGTATGGAAGGTTTAAACCTCTTGACTGCCCAGCCCAGATCTTCTTGCAGACTACCAATGAACACTTTCACCAGGTAATCTTGTGTTAGGCCAAGATTCATTCTTTTAATAAGGGACTTGAGTTTTTCGAACTTCTCCTGATAAGCTTCCACAGTGTCCGTTTGCTTGAGTCTGTGGAATTCCTCCACTACATTAGCTTCAGTATAGCTAGTAAACCTGCTGCATAGTTCCTCTACAAACTCTTCCCAAATCAGATCTATTTTACCTTCTTCCAATCCTGATACCAAATATCCGGCTTCTCCTCCAAAAACATGGTCGCCGATTCAACCTTGTTTTCATCAGGTATGTTATAGATCTGAAATATTTTCTGACATTTTCTAATCTATAACCTGGGTTGCTTACCATCAAAATGACTAAAGTCTATTTTGGGTCATAACATATTGGTTGTTTGGAGTAGTGGAAGGATATTTATGGTCGGAGGGGTATGTGTTGGGTTTGTGGTGGTATTTGTGGGCGTTTGTTTGGTGTTTGGTATTGGTAAGGGTGGTGAGTTGAGGATTCCAGCATATGTTTTGGATGAGGGTGAGGCGACTGCAGCTGTAGGGGATGGGTGTTGATTGGTTTTGATGGCTTCTAATAGGGTTAATATGGATTTCTGGTTTTCTTTAATTCGTTTGTTGGTTTCAAGCTAAGCTTTGGCCATGTCAGCTTGCATTGTTTTCATTTGTGTTTCTAATGCCTTTACTTGTTCATCCAGGGTTCAGTCTAGTAACTTCGTGAGCCATGGCAGCTAGAATGCTCTGATACTAATTGTAGTGTACCAGTTGGGTTTCGAACTTCACAGAAGAGGAGAAGAAAGAAGAGAAACAATAGAAAAGAAGAGAGCGCAGAAGAAGAAGAGAGAATATAATAATAGAGAATATTGTATGTCCTGTGTAGGACAAGTATGTCACATATATTCTAATCATGTTCGTTGTAACTGTAAAACTAGGGATAAAATAAATGAAAGCAATTACATAAATAAAATGATGCTTGTAACGTCAACCTTTGTGTTCTTTAATGGGCCTCCAGCCTTTGTAGCTGATTATATAAGTCCAGTCTCATAATACGTTCATAACACTAAAGAATGACTAAATAAGCCCACTAAATCTAATTGATTTTGTCAAGCTTTTTATGTCAGCAAAAGGTCTAAATAGAAATGAGGAAAAAAGAGGTTAGTCATTGACTATAAACCTCTAAATGCTTTCCTACAGGATGATAAATTCCCACTGTTGAAGATTAGTAAGCAGGTATTATATCTGAAGGAAGCTACCATCTTCTCCAAGTTTGATCTCAAAGCAAGTTTTGGCAACTTGGAATTGACCCTCAAGACAGATACAAGACAGTCTTTTGTATTCCGAATGTCAATACCAGTGGATTCTTATGTCGTTTGGACTCAAGGTTGCCCCTTCACTATTTCAATGGGTTATGATAAAGATTTATGAGTCCATTCTTTACAGTGTTTTGATCTACATTGATAATATCTTATTGTACTCTAAAACTAATGAAGAACATCAGGCTTTACTCTAATCCTTCTTGGATCTCATGAAGCAATATAGAATTATGCTCTTAGCAAAGAAGAGCAAAATCGGAAAAGCCCTAATAGAATTCTTGGGTATGCATTTCTACAATAGATTTTATCAGCCCAGTGCACATATTGCCAATAAACTACTACATTTTCCTAATGACAATCTCACAACCTGTTGGACCCCACACCCCACCCGTAGGTGGCTCAATGGTAAGAGGCGTGCATGAAAGTGCAACAAAACCTTGAGGTCTTGGGTTCGATTCGTGGCCTCACCCTTGACCAAAGAGGACAATACCTTTGAGGGTTGGATGCCGCGGTATCACCCGCAAACACACGCC
>JAOTAX010040808.1:0-10913 GCA_025629825.1 Erythroxylum guanchezii
ACTCAAATATCAAAGTCATCAAAACTAATCAATTCTTTTCTCATTAATTTTCTTAAAGCACAATTTCATCTATAATACAATACATATACAAAAATACTAATTTCATACATTTAATATTTCTAAATTCCACTTAAAGATCGGGGTCCAATAGGTCCGGTTCTTAATAACTTCATATGGACCAATACAATTCAAGCTTAGTTGCTCCTTTATCCTAACCTGAGCACATCTTACTCTCAATCTAAGCACACCTTGGGGGAACGTGATACTCTTAGAATCATTTCATCCTTCGTTTCATAGTTCACATCTCTATAGTGTTAGTACATTTAACTCTTATATCTATCTCACTATATTCCATGCCTTTGGCGTAGATCCACCTAATTCATTCATCTTTCTTGAATCACTTAATTTCTAATACTAATCGATTTCACTTATCAACAACCTCTCCAATCAATCTGGCCTTAAGCCATTTTTAGGCCTTAATCATCACAATGCAAGAGCCAACTACTCTTTCTGTCTTCTAACTTCTCATACAGTATTCTACTGAAATCACTTTGATAACGATTATGATGCTTAAAGTAAAAAAGAACTATACATTGATCTCATGTTCCTATGAACTCCAAACTGTAAACTTTAAGCATATCTCCGACAGTTAAGACAATCGACAATTAGAACATTTAGTCACTTAATTCTACATTCTTAGCCACTACATGATGTTCTGACGTATTCCTACTAGGATGTATAACTTAACTTACCCTTTGTACTTTTCTAATAATCTCTTTGCTCTATCATCTTTATCGCTGACACATACTTCTTATTTCAATCACAAAGTATCATTCTTCTGATTCGATCTCAAAATTCGTACTCATTTTCCAAATTCTTAGTAAGATTCACAATTTTTGAACCCTCAATTTAGGCCTTGTTCATGTGAAACGGATCTTAATTTCTCAGTGACTAATCATTTTCCCATAATTCAATTCAACATTATACGTTCTTTATTACACTAGATTTGATAACCTCAATATCCAAATTTCTGATACACTGCTATTAAATTTTCTGTTCAATGCATTAGATTACACTGCTAGCCTTACTAGGAAATACTCATTTGTACAGTCATCCTTCAAATAACTCTATATATTGTCTCAGTCTCATATTCCATTCTTCCAACTCAATATTTACCTCAAATTAAATGATCTATGTATTTCAAAATGCTCCTATACTTATAATGTCTCCAAACTTTCAAAACGACCACTATTTCAGTAAGCTCCAATTCATAAATCAATTAATCATCTCATGAGGCTCAATTGTCTCCCTACATATGAATTCACTTTATTATGCTTCATTGGATTTTATCTTGATCTTTTACTCAAACATCATTGTCTACTACAAAATCTCCAAATCCAGATGACAAAATTAAATCGGTGTTAATTCCTCAAAATTCTCTTTACTTTCATCACTTATGCAATTTACACGTTTTTCCTCAAGTATTCAATCTATTCTTCTTAACTTTTCGAAAACATTTAACATGTCATCAAACTTTTGCTTGGATCACTTTAATCTTCAATACCATAATACTGTCAGGGTAATTGTTAACTCAAACTATTATTATCAAGCTCCATGTTTCTCCTGATTAGTTCTCGTAATTCCTTAAGTAACTAATTCCTCAATGAGGTAACATTATCTCACGTTATTTTCAATTTTCTAATTGGCTTACCTTTCTCGAATGATTTTCTCCATTCTTTAGATTTCCTCATATTTCACCTTGACTTATTATAATGTTTGCTTATTCATACTAGTTTCTCCACACATTTCAATTTATTTTCAATCTTAACTTCCTGTGTTTGTAACACATTCGTCAAGTCAAATTTATATCTCCCGAACATATTGACACAAAATATAGCGTGAGCCTATATACTCCTCATATTAGTAATCAATGTCTCCTTAATTTCAAGAATCCACTCATATAGTTGGATACTTTTCGTCAAATAAAATACATACATTCTTAAGAGCATATTCTCACTCTTACGCCTAAGTCTCCAATAGGAATAGGACTCCAATATTTGCTTTTGATTCATTAATAGTCATTCATTCCTCGAAATGGAACACTTAAATGATTCGATAAAACATCTCTATCTCAAAAAGACTTCTTACCTCAATCATCTACACTATTTCCACAATCTTTATCAATCAACTATGTTCATCAATGTTGTTTTAGCCATTCTTAAAACCTCAATACGATCAATTTCACTGTTCACAATATTTCAATAATTTCAATTTCTATCACACTTTACGTGATCAAAATATCCTTTATAATAAAAGTCAATGAAATAAGAGGCATATCCATTTACTCTTATATTTTGGTATGTACCATCAAGATCATTACATCTTACATACAAAAGTAATTTTGACAGGTCACCAATTTATATCTTATGCTAATGATACATCAATCGTAATTGATTCCGAACAACCCCTGACTATTCTATGACTATTCAAAAATTACTCCTCCATAATAGTTACCCTTTTTAACATAATCACCAATACAATACTTCCATGCGTTACTCTGATTCATCTCACAAGTTTAACTATAGGGATCATAAATTATCTCCTATACCATATCCAAATAAAGATATCGTATGTACTCAATCACATTATTCACCAATGTAACCATATTATCGGATATGTATTCATAATAACTGGTCAACATAACCTTGAGAACTTCTACATATATCGCTATCATTTGTTTCAGTTTCCATACGTACTTTCTTAATCAATTTAGAAGAATAGATGCATAGCCATCTTGAAATTTTGATCTCAATTCCGCTAATATCTTCTTATACCAAATCATAACTCTTATCACAACAATCAAACAATAATTTTAAATTCTAAGTCCAACCTTTCAATTCCACCTTGCTTGTACACCTCAAATATTGTCATTTCCAACAATGTCTCTATTTCTTTCTCAATCAATTCATCAAAATATTTTCACATCCATATCAATGCCAGTACATATCTACAACAAAATTCCATCATCATATTCATTGACATAACCACAAATATGAAATCTATGTCTAACACATCGGACTACCTAATATTTCTTATTTCTAAATATCCACAAACTTTCATTTTCTCATATCATGAAATGCCCATGTAGGATCCTATTTCTGGCGCTCTGATACCAAACATGTTGGACCCCATTTTCGGTGTCCAACCCTTGAACCATAAAACATGAGCGTATTCTAATGAAATCTCCTTAACCATTTTCGGTTCATCTTTATGCTCTGATACCAAAACTGTTGGGTCCAAATTTTTCGGAACCCAGCTCTTGGAACTCATTTAAAACCATAAATGTCTTACTGTTGAAAATCCTTCATTTGGAAGGAAAAATCCTTCGGAAGCAAATGGTGGGTTCGCCATGAGAAACTTCAAGTTTTGTCGCGACGAACGGACGAGAACTTCTGCTGAGACCCTTTGGGAAAAGTTCGTTGCGGCAAAGTTTCAGTAACAAACGAGAATTTGCTCTTGCAAGGATCACCACAGTGAAACCCCTGGAATCACAACCCCTTAACCTAAAATTTCCAATGGGTTCTATATCACTCTTACCTTTCTTTCAATTTACATTGTCCCAAAATCACTCCTTCTAATGCATCATCATTTCATAACAATTCAATATTATCTCATCATACTCTCTAATCTCTTTTCATTTAATTTATTTCTTACAACTAATTCTCATTATTCATAATTACTATCTTTCTCATATAACATCTCACTTATATATATATACAACAATTCATATTCAAAATAATCATCTCAAATCAATAACATCCTCAAGTATACCTAATTTCAATTCAACCTCATCTATACACAATTTCATATTTCAACTCGACCTTATCCTTACACATATTCATAATTCAACTTAACATTAATAGTAACAATTTTTACAAATATTTAATGGCATTTCAAGCCATAGTACATCAATGTCTCAAATCTCCAAATACAAAAGTTACATGAACTAATATTCCTTGAAATGTGACTATGCCTTGTATTTTACAAAAATAACTTAAATTCCAAAATATGTAGATTTTTAAGTAATGTCCTTATACTCTTGATCACTCGATCTCTTCCTTATCACCTGAAGATGGGACGAAAATGAGGGGTGAACTTAAAGCTCGTGGGTAACAAGTTTATAACATAGAATAAGCAAAATCATTGAAATGTGTCATTTGTCATAGAAAATTTATAAAACGCATAGTTCTCAAATTTTGAAACAAAATCACAATCTTAACTCAAACTCATAGTTCAAATATCATCACACAACACTCAATTATGCACCATTCATGACAATGCACAAACAAATGGCTTTAGAGTTCTGTGGAGTGAAACAGAGAAACTGAAGTTTACTCCCTGAACAAAACGAGTCCGAATTCTAAGGATCTCGTGGCCTCAAGCGGGCAGCCGGGAGAAAGCCATAGGTCAACGTGCACGTGACTAACAAAACGTTCCTCTCTTGCCCAATCACTGGCAAACTTATGCTCAAATCATTTCATCATACTTTCATGCTTCTTCTTCTTTTCCGAATATACAAAATACCATGACATTTTTCAAGGCATAACATAAAATGTTTTAATGCATTTCCATCTTTATTTTGAAATTCATCAACAAAATTCATATATCGAAACATGTAACAATTTTGTAAATCATTCAAAAGCAATAAAAGATTCATTTATGAAGTAATTGAAATCATTTTATTTTCTTTATTTGGAAGAAAACATTAATGGCTCATTACCAAATTATAAACATGAAACCCACCTCAAGAAATCCTTGCTTATAACTTGCTCAAAGATGCCTCTCCTATTGATCCTCTTGCCTTCCTTGATTCCCTTTGTCAATGACAACAATCCCCATTAAATAGGAATTCAAATTCGAGAACCCATAAAGCACACACACACAGATAAATTCTAAATACTAAAACTCTCCCAAAGTCCAAGCCTTCGAGTCAATTTTCCATGATCATTTTGATTAGGTAAATGACCAAATTTGTTACCACTTTCTTCTATAAAAATGTTCCCCATTGTCTTAAGTTTCTAATGGCAACAAAATCATTCAATTTGGTTCAGAAATATAAAAGTTATACCCAAAACATTTTCAGACTATTCTTATACTGAACCAAATTTATTAACACTTTCTTCTATAAAAATGTTCCCCATTGTCTTAAGTTTCTAATGACAACAAAATCATTCAATTTGGTTCAGAAATATAAAAGTTATACCCAAAACATTTTCAGACTATTCTTATACTGAAACAACATTCTATGCTCAACTTCCATCCAAAAATTTAAATTCTTAGAAACTGAATTGGAACTTGATTCCTTCATACACCTTGTATCCCTATGTCACTAGTTTACTCCAAATCAAAAATCACTCAATTTGGACAACTACGAAAAAAATTATTCCCAAAATACCGAAGCATGTTTTGTGTTGGAAAGTTTGTCGTGGCAAACTTTTACAGAAACATACTCTGGGAACATATTTTGCTACATTTTCCAGTTTTTAACTCCCCACCTTTCACATATAACCCATCTTGTACCAAAACCATCTTTTCTACTTCATTTTCAACCCAAAATTATTCATAAACCAATTCATAAGCTATACTTGTTCATCAATCAAAAAGATTAAAACGTTTTCATATACCATTCATCAACAGCTTCCTACATACATTCAACTTCATTTTCACTTCTAACTATCACTAAATAAGGTTCATTCATCAAATCAAATGCTTATACTTACCTATTTTAGCCTCAAAGTCTTCAAGTTCTTCAAGGATGTCAAAAACCCTAGCTTGTTTTTCTTCTTTTCTCTACTTCTCTTCTTTTTCTCTCTTCCACTCTCTCACTTACGTTTCTTTCCTTCTTCAATTGAAAGACAACAACTTCTTCTTCTTTTTATACCCTTTGTGATTCTAAAAAGTCCATTTTGCCCTTAATTTAAAGCCTTAAAGCTTTTAAACTTAAGTGTCATGCCCAATTTGCCCTTATAACATCTTAATACTTTAATCCTTTAATCAAATTAATCTATGCCATAAAAATCCTACTAACCTTGACATAAATATTTAGCTCTAAAAATTAATCCATCAAACCCCATAATTCATTTAAATCATGCTTAATTTCAATAAAATAAAAAAAATTCAGGGGCCAACATGATAAGATTAAGTTGGTGAAACAGAGACTTAAAGTAGCTCAAGATAGAATGAAGAGCTACGTTGATGCACATAGAAAAGATATGGAATTTGAAGTAGGAGACAAAGTTTTTCTTAAAGCTTCTCCGTGGAAAGGGGTTCTAAGATTTGGTAAGAAGGGCAAGCTTAGTCCAAGATACATAGGCCCTTATGAGATCATTGACAAGATTGACCCTTTCTCCTATAAGATTGGTCCTTTTGCCACTAGAGTTGTCTAAGATCCATAATGTGTTCTATGTATCGATGTTGTGGAAGCACTGGTCTGATCCTTCACACATAGTTCAGCCTTCAGAAGTTCAGTTGAGAGAGCATTTGACTTATGAAGAACAACCAATGGAAATTTTAGATTCAAAGGAAAAGATTTTGAGGAACAAGACAGTGAAGCTAGTCAAAGTCTTTTGGAAGAACCATTCTACGGAAGAGGTCACGTGGGAACCCTTAGAAGCCATGAGGGAGAAGTATCCATACCTCTTCAATGTCTCTGGTAAGAATTTCGAAGATGAAATTATGTAAAGGGGAGAATTGTTAGATCCCACAATTTTTTATTTATTAGTGATTTATTTGTTTCATTCCTTTTAAAGTCGAATCATCAAATTAGCAAGTATGAATAGAAATTAGAAGGTAGAAGTTGAATGAAAGGCTAGAATTAAGTTGGAATTAATATGGTGTTTAATGGGTTAAGAGAATTAGTAGACCTAAAATAAATGAAAGAAGGGGAAAACTTGGAAGAGACTTACTAATGGAGTGTAAAATGGGAAGAAAGCCCATATAAGTTGTCTTGAATTAGAAGAAGGGAGGAGAGTGTCGAAAATAAGAGAGAAGGAGAGAAATTTTCGGTGAAAGAAGAAAAGAAGAGAAATCAACTTTGTTAAGGTGAGTTATTCATCTCCTTGCTTTTTTAAAGTAATAGGTTGTGTTGAGGATGAAGGAGTTAGAGAAAGGAAGGAGTTGTGTAGAGAATGAAAGGTTTATGCTGGAAGAAGAAGAGAAACCCTAGATGAATTTTTTTATGGATTTCTAAACTAGATCCTAAGTTTCTGACCTAGATGGGGTATGGGTAGATTAAGTTTGTGGTAAATTTATGCTTGTTGAAATTTTGGGATTTTTTTGAAGTTTATGAACTTTATTGGATTGTTGTTTTGAATGGAACCTTGGTTGTTTTAGGAAACCAAGGGAATCCTACCCAAGAGCAAGGGGAAAGGCAAGCTTGACTTGGATTTCGCAAGCAACTTAATGGGTAACATATTTATGGTTGTAGTGTAATTTGGGCAAATTCTTGCCTCTGTGTGTATGTTGAAATTGACTTGTTTGTAAATGTTGAAAAATACATGATGAAATATGATTGTGTTATACCTCAAAAGAGGTCATGACTTATGTATTAGATGAAAAGAAGACAAAGCATAAAGTATGAGCATTTGAAAAAATGAATATGTGCTTTTGTTTGAGCGAGAGTGGAACCATTCTATTCGTCACGTGCACGTTGACAAGAGCCTTCTTCCGGCTGCCCGCTTGTGGCATATGAGCTCCGAAATTGGACTCATTATGTTCATAGGGTAAACTTCGGTTTCTCCATTATGTTTTCATGGAACCCCCGAGTCATTTGCTGTGCATCGCATCTTTAACTTATCATGTATGCTGCATTTGAGTGTTATGTGTTGTGAGTGTTAAATTAAATGGAAAAATGCTTGAATTATTGAATATAAGTTTATATTATACATATGCTTGAATTTGTGGTCAAATTTCCATTGACTCTAAATAGTCACTGAGATGTGTAGCTCATGCCACTCTTCCCTCCTTAGGTGTAAAAAGAGAAGAGTAGCATTCCTTGCAAGGCATTGGAAACTCCAAAACATTAGGAGCTTTTGTAACTAAGTTAGCTCGATAAGCTTTGGATAGCCTCATAAGCATGTTAAACATTGAGCATCCTCTATATGTTGTATTTTTGTGTTAAGCCTTTGTTTATGATGTAAATTTGTAATTAAAGTCATGTATGAGTTTTTGTGGTTTTTGCAAACGAGTTTAAAACCGAAAAGTTCTCCATATGTTTACGCATGTTTCTTTGACAGTTGTACATTTTGAAAATCCAAGTCTCTAAAAAACTGGACTAATTTAGACTAAATTAGTCAAAGTTACCTTCTAGAAAGTGTAGCTTATCTTTCTAGCTTTCCATTCGGTATATAGTATGAAATAATTTGGATAGGAGATAAAAGATATGGTCTTCTTAAAGGGAGATGTATCATCTGTAAAGATGCTTCGTCTGTGATGATGTCATATTATCTGTGATGATGTCATTTCATCTTAAGACTTTGCTTCATCTTAAGTTGACTCCATTTGTCTATTGTTCCGCATTTGTCTGCTTGGTAGCAATTGTCTGCTTCGCCTTCATCTGTTCCATATTTGTCTTCCTTCTGGCATTCATCTGTTGTTCCGCATTCGTCTGCTTGGTGGTATTCGTCTTCTTTGCCTTCGTCCATTTTGCATTTGTCTGCCTTATGGCATTTGTCTGCTGTTTTACATTCGCCTGCTTGGTGGCATTCGTTTGCTTTGTGGCATTTATTTGCTTTGTAGCATTCATCTGCTCCGCATTCGTCTGCCCTGCTTTTGTCTACTTTGTGGCATTCGTCTGTTTTGCAGCATTCGTCTGCTCCGCATTCGTCTGTTTTATGGCATTCGTCTGCTTTGTAGCAATCGTTTGCTTTTCCTCATTCATCTACTTTTCCGCATCTGTCTGCTTTCTATGCCCTCTATGGTTGACCCTCCACTTCTTCTACGTACTATTCGTCTTAAATCATTTGGTCAAAATTTTGACCTTCCTAAGTATAGAATTTGTCTTCAAGATCTTCATCAAAGTTGTAGATCTTGAAGTCTTCTTTCAAACAATCCAAAGTATTGTTTAGTTCGACGTCTATAGAGAATGTTATGCCTTTTGTCCCTAAAAAAGTTCAATAGGGTCAAGGACAAGCATTGTTTCAATTTTTGGCTCCGAATGCTGGGCTTCGGAAGCGGGGTCCAACAATCATGCTATATTTCTTATTTATAATTATTTAATTTATTTTCTTTGTTAGGCTTGCACATTCCCATGGGTATGGATAACGCGAACTGTAGATATTCGAAGATATCAAACTATAAATACCTAAAAGTATCGAACTATAAATACTCGAAGGCATCAAACTATAGAGACACTATAGTCTTGAAATGAAGACACCATTGGTGTCAAATTGTAGTAGCTTCACTGTAACCCTATAGGCATGCCTATATATGTACCACTAAGACAATAAAGCAAACATTGTAACATTTTCCTTTTTGTCAATTTCATAATTCATATATTGATAAATCATATGATATTCATTTGAAATCATAAAGATACGTGCAAGTCATAACTTACCAACATTAGAAGGGTACCAAAATCATACTTAGATGATCATACCATACACATATAACCAATAAATATATGTATAAATCATGTATATATATGTAAAATTCCTTTAGTATACATTATGATCAATCTTAAATTTTAATGTTTAATCTCCCAATTCACTTGTGGTGAGTTATATTTCATTTATTTCTAAGTTTTTTCAAAGTTTCATAAACATCATAAAGGTTTAGTTATGATTCGGTAAAAATAAAAAATGAAAACACATTCAAATAGTGCAATTTCTTTCCCATCGTGTCCCCTGCCTAGAATTCATACCTCAAATTGTTCCAAAATTTTCACATGGTAAATGTTCAAATTACATCTTGTTTTTGTAGGATAACAAATTAGGTGATTTTGACTTCTAAATAAAGAGATATGCATCAAACATCACAAACTACTCCAAAACATGAGCAACATCAGTTCAACATTTTCAATCTCAAATTATAATGTCATTAAGCTAGAATTTGTTCAGGGTCTCTTATAGAGTTTTTTATTACTATGTCTTAAGTTTCATATCCAATTGAAATCACCCAATTTATAGGTTTGTAGGCCAATATATGGCTAAAATAATGGGACTAGTTCAAATGAAGCTAGGATAGAATTCCACAACACGTTACTCTCTTGTCATATTAAACGAATTCCATGCAAAGTAACACCAAGACACCATCGATGTCTCGGATATCACCATCGATGTCGGGTTTGGGTCACGCGGGAGTGGGGTGTTACATTTAGGTGGTATCAGAGCCCAGAAATATGAGCTTCTATCGGCATGTTTTGAAACATAGGTCTAGTTACATGCATTTAAGTCATGTCGTAGCAGATAGTGGCAACTGATCCCTAGTCTAAGTCGCATGAGTATGAGTCATACTTAACACATTAAGTGTGAGAAAAGTGATGATATGCTAGAATATGAGCGAATGAAGGTGTATGGGCAATTAGGAATGGGAAAGGAAAAATGGATCATGATACTCATCTTGTATTGTGGTTATAAACCCTCGAATGTGATATGAATATGAATACATTGGCATGGACTGATTTATGAAAGAGGTGATATCAAAATGAATAATGAGACTTAAAGTGTATAAATCGAGTTGAAAGAAAACAAAAATTTGCTATAGCCAGGAGAGGTCAAATTTGGACATGAGAAGAATATCGGTTAAAGTGATAAGAGTATGATTAGCATAAAAATAGGTCTATGTGAGATTAAAAGTTCAGGATGACTAGGTATTTATGATTCTGACTTGTATGTTCGATAAAATGGGGATAATTG
>JAOTAX010040837.1:0-10912 GCA_025629825.1 Erythroxylum guanchezii
AAATTATAATAATATCATAAGCGTAAAAAGACTAACATATATTTTATGTTTTCCTTATGAAGGAAGTGATCAATCTTATAGACTAAGTATGGGGATATTAAAACAAACTTTTGGGTGTTTGTTAGAGAACAAGTTCACTGAATTGACCCTATATATAAATTATCATTGTGATGATTGTATAATTCTTTGACTTGAGATCATCAAATTATCTCATATAGGGATTTCAACATTTTGATACTATTTATGACCTGTTCTAGTCAAGCATAACTCAGTTGGTAATCATTGGATATATAGTGAACTATATAAAGGTAATTAAATGATTAATATATGATTCATCACCCTAACATAATTTAGAAAAATGTTCCGTTGTTCTCAATTATTATTAATTTCAAGAAATCCTTGGTCAAGATGAAGTAACATTTTAACAGTAGTTTTTAAATGTCATTAATTGAATCAATTGCTAAAAGTAGAGAACTAATATGATTTAACTCAAATAGAGTAGGCATTAATTCCTTCTCTATGTTTAATATGAAAATATGATATGATTGAATTATACTAAAAATCATGCATGAAAAGGTTAGTCATAAGCACTTTGACATTCCTAAATATTTGTATTGTCATAATGTGTTGTCAGACGTCACTTTTAATTTATGGATAAAAATTATTTAATTAGATAATTAAAGATAAATTAAAAGATTTTAATTTATATAATCTTAAATATGATTTAGGGTTATAATCCATATCTATTATCAACATATATGGGAACTTAATAGGTCATATATAAAGAACATGTTGAAGAGAAAAAAATATTTTAATCAAGTTGGACATGATTATAAAGTTTAAGAAACTTTATAATTAAATATGAGATATTTAATAAATAAGTATCAATATGACATATTAGATCTTATTTAGGTATATTTGGTATTTAGTTATAATTAATTGTAGTTCTAATTAAAGTTTAAATAAAATTATAATTAAATTGTTAAAATGTCCAAAATCGATTAAAAATAGGCTTAAGCACTAGCACTCCTTACCCAACACTTTTTGCAATAATTGTAGAGTTCTCTTAACTTGTTTTGTGGATATCATTAGAGAATAATACGTGTGCGATTATGATAGTTGAGATGGGATAGTTTTCAAAATTCATTCGAGAGAAACGATAAGAAAAAGATAAAACTTTACAATAATATATGAATTAAGACTCATACTTTATTATGTTTTATGTGTTAATCATGTTATAAATTTAAATTGATATTAACTTTTGAGAAATTAGTTTAAAAAAAGTTAGACGCGAGACCGAATCCCCCCAATTTCCCGACAATCATTAAATTAAAAATTTGTGAGTGGGTCCACACCTGAGATATCAAATTGAAATAAATAATGGATTCAATTCTAATCAATAAAATTTCATATTTTTATTTGAATATTAACTTTTGTAATAATCTAAAAATATAAGATTTTTTTTCTGATTTACCAAAAAAAATAAGATTTGAATAAGAGCATGATACAAGTATAAGAAAAGAAAAAGTTAACATACTTAGTACACAAAGCTCTTTATTTTGCGAGGCTTTGGTGAGAGTCATAATATACACAACTTTCTTTTTGTATTTTTATAAAGAGACTGTTTCTGTGACTTAAAAATATAATCTTATAATTACAAAGGAACAACTTTATTAATTGCTCTAAAGAATATAAGAATATTACATATTTTTATTCCATATGTACAAGTGATTTATAATTACATAATTTGATCTTTCTTTTTGCTTAAAATGATAGCTAAGTGGAGATGGCAACAGACCCAAGCATGACCTTACAGTTTTTGCCCAAGTTGAGCTAAGTTCGAAGCCTGATCAGACCTGGAAAACAGAAGGCCAGTCTAGCTTAACTCAGCGCTTTTTTTGTTTTTTAAATAAAAAATAAAAATAACGTTATTTTGTCTTTATTTGTTGGCCTTCAGCGACAATCCGATTGCCCAAGCCAAACTGTCAATCTAATATAAATCCTGACAGCATGTTACAAATACTTCCTTTATATTATGCATGCATTAGAAGAGTATGTAGTATGTCTAGACCTCTTGTTTGTTATCAACGGGGGAGTTCGGCAGACTGCTACACTCCGTAGAAGTATGTCTAGACCTCTTTAAGCCAAGAATTACAAGTACCAATCCCAGATAATCCGAGTTGTAACTTTTCTCAAGGAGCATCAACTTGTTAGCATTCCACGGAGGAAATCTGTACCAAAAATCAGTGAGGAAAATCCTTGCCACAACCTTGTAATGGCTGAACGTGTCGAATGAGAATTTTCCGTGGTACTTGCCGATTCCACTTCCACCAATACCTCCAAATGGTAAGCTATCTGCTATATACTGCAATTACACAAGGAAATATGAGAAAAAAGAGTTTTTCACAACTGGATCAGTTTTTCATAGTCTGGTTAGCTTCAGTTCAAATGGGAGAAAAGAGCAAGGTGAACTTGATTACTTGAATGACTGCATCATTGAAAACCAAGCTTCCTGAAGATGTCTCAGATATTAATCTCCTCCTCAACAATTCATCATTGGTGAAAGCGTAAATAGCAAGTGGGTTAGGCCTCGAGTTTATGAAATCAATACTGTCTTCGATCCTCTCCAACTGTTTCAAACACAAAAATTGAAATTATCACAAGCTATACCTTCCATACTCCAATGGGGATCTCACCAACAATCATTACAAAAACACAATTTAAAGATTGATATCTATCTTAGCTGTAATTATGTGAAGCACAGGGCCAAAGATTTCTTCTGTCATCATTGCTGAGTCAAGTGGAGGATCTACCAGAATTGTTGGCTCCACGAACCTGCAAGCATATCGGCCAAATGAATTTCAGAATTGATAACATTTTTTTATGGAAGATATTTGTCCTTGAGGGAAAAGAGAGATTTAAGGTGTAAGCGGCATTTACAGATTCTCTTCATCCATTGCACCACCATATACAACAGAATTCTGAACTTCAAAATCCTTCAACAGATTCTTCAATCTCATGAAATGCTTTATGTTAACTATTCTTGCAACCGTGTTTGAATCTCCTGGATTTTCCCCGGACATTTTTTTGATCATGATCTTCATCAACTCCACCTGAAAAGGGATTTTGAGGCCAAACTGAACATTTTGCTCGAGCTTGCCCCGCAAAAGCACAATATTTTGACACGATAATCCTATTTACTGTCACCTTAGGAGAAAAAGGAAATTAAAACCAATTAGTAATTAACATGAAGAGGATCAATCTCTTGAGAAGAGTGCTTTCATAGCTTGGTAAAGTTAAACATATGGAAAAACAAAAAAAAAGTACCTCTCTGTCCCAAGAAGAGGGAAGGGAATTAACAACGGCAGGGCATTTTCCACCCATCTCTAGAGCAACTGGAGTTAGATGCTTCACAGCTGTGGACATAATTATCCGTCCAACTTCTTGACTTCCTAGACATTGATCATATAGTTGATGAAGAAGAAACAATACCATCCTCATGTATGAAGACAATTTTACTTCTAAAATAAGTAGGTCAAAATGATTACTGCATACATAACCATATAAACCTGGATTACATGTTAGAGATCAATGCACACATATATACAACTATTGACGCAGCCTATAGCGTTGGATTTTTCAAAGGTTGTACGAAACCTTTTGAAGAACTAAAGAAAATTCAATAGAAATCTGAAATAATATTTTTAAAACTGACAAAAGGTTCCGCAAAGTGACTACAAAA
The DNA here is from genome assembly GCA_025629825.1 of Erythroxylum guanchezii. Classification (NCBI taxonomy): domain Eukaryota; kingdom Viridiplantae; phylum Streptophyta; class Magnoliopsida; order Malpighiales; family Erythroxylaceae; genus Erythroxylum; species Erythroxylum guanchezii. The sequence continues at coordinate 3,743 of JAOTAX010040837.1, forward strand.
GATAATATAAACTTTAAAAGATGAAAACCTAAAGATAAAACAGTCTTTTATTAATATAACCATTAAAACTACTAAAGCACTACTAGAACTCCGTGTCACCTGTGAAGAAGATTTTGTCCCATTTCTGCTGTAAAAGTTGTTGACCAACATCTGGCCCCCCTTAGATGACCTTGATTGCTTTATTGTCGAGGTAAGTAGGTATGCAATTACTTAGAAGGCAAGAACTAGCGGGGGCAAATTCTGAAGGTTTTAAAACCACTGTGTTTCCTACAACTATTGCTCCTATGAGTGGTTCTAAGGATAGCCCTGTGGATGGTAGAGCTGGACTTCTGAAAAAAACTTCAATAAGTCTTGAACTTCAGGTCAGCTCCAATCTCAAAACAGAATCTTTAGTGAAGAGCAGAACCTTTTGAACTTCAGCAGGATGAGCTAACTTCAACAGATCCTTCCAATCTACTTAAGACTGAAGCTTGAAGATGGATCAGAATTTTCAGCAGCAAACATCTCAGCAAAAATGACTTGAACTTCTAGAGCTCCAGCAGAAATAGAACTTCAATATCACAAGGTTAAAGATGACTCGGGTCTGCATTCTTCAGCAGCAACTTCTGATTAAATGTCTTGTCTATAAAGAATGAAAGTTTTGCTGAAGAACAACATTTGCATTCTATAAGCTTGATGTACTCTTGGTAATAGTCACTCAATAGTAACGATGTATGTATCTCTCCAGTGTTTGTAAGAATTCAATATCAGTGTTTTAGAAAAACAGAAACTATGAAACGTCAGGAAAAATGGAAATTTTTTTGCACTTTCAAATCTGCTTCATTTCCACTCTTAGAAGTTTTTCTTCATGCCACTCAACATACACACATTCATAACAACACTAAATCAACAGTAGAAGCAAGGAAAAATTGTAAAATCTGATGAAGAGAAGAAGATGATATTTTCCACAAAAGTGCTGCTACTGTTCCATTGCATTCGAATGTGGTGGTTTTGAGATTTTCAAATTAGCTCTTCACACCTTCCTTGCTTGTTTTACATCAATGGTCTAAAATGAAAAGGAAAAACAGCTAATGAGTAGGATTTTGACAAGTTTCATCCTCTCATTGGTTCAGCTGGAACAAAAGTAAAGTTGTTGGTTCATATACCAACAAAAACTGACAATGTGATTTGCTACTGATAAAAGGCTGCAGAAGTTAAAAAAACAAAAGATGCTTGAAAACTATGGAACCAAAAGCTGATGCTCGACTTTCATTTCTTCAATGCCTATTGTTGCTTTGACTTCAGATTCTTCAGCTTGTTGAATTGTAAAACCTCAATTGCTTCAGGTTTTTTTGCTTCAGAAATTTTCTTTAGACTTCAATTACTTTGCTCCAGGTTTCTGCTGCTCTTGCTACACATCTTCGAATTTCTCATTTTCCGAGCTTTCTTTGCATGTAGCTTCATCCTTCTTACTTGTCTTGCTTTGCTCATCATTCTTATTCTGGCTTTCAATCATTCGGACTCTTGTTTTTGAATCCAAGCATCTCTGAATTGCTCTCAAAACCATCATCTCTAGCTTCCTTTTAAATAGTGAAATTCTGCTCTTCAAACTTCTCTTTTTCACTCTCACTGAACTTGCAAACTCCTCCACAAACTTCAACATAGCAGGTTGCATGAAGCAACACAAGTCAACAAGCCCTGCATGAATTAACTACTCGGTAATCCTTTGGAGTGTAACAAATAAGATCAGATTGCAGATTGCAGCAATTCTTGCCTAAAAATGACAAGTCCATTTTACCAAAGGGAAAATTCCAAGATGATCAAATGAGGACAAGACCGAGAGGCTGAGCCACCAATTCTGCAGAAGTCAGCAAAGACAGGCAGCTTCGCTTGTAAAGAATTTTGATGCCACTTAAGGAGCAGTAATAACACTCATCCTTCTGAGAAAACTTAAATTGCATAGGTTGTTGAGTAGGAAGAAAACACATCACAAATCTAATGAATCCGTTCCATGACCATTATTAAAGAAGAAAAAGGAAAAAAGCAACAAATGAGTTTACTAGAGAAACAATTACCTTTTTCCGACATCCATTCTTTCAAGTTTTCCAGTGCAAAAAGAATTGATTTAACTAAAGTTCCCACCTGCAAAAACATCTCACGTTTTATCTAAATTGTATGATCACAGGAGACATCCCAATGTCAAAGGTGACCATATTCTCATATACCCTTTAAACATCAAATGAAATTATATAGCATTTATGCAAAAACTCATGTTTAATGATTAAAGAAATGAAAAAGAACTACTTGACTACTTCACCTACCTCGTCCCTATATATCTCAACTGGATGTTTTTCCCAAGTCTATCCTCAAAGCCTCAAATATTTCGTTCTCTTCTCCTTTAGGAACAAAAGCAAACCTTCAAGCTGGACTGTCTCCAAGCTGCATCTTTGGTCTCTCCAGTCCTAAAATATTCTCTCAAATTCTTCAGTTCGCCCTCCATAATCTGCACACTCTCCATTACTCAATGAATGCCTGATCTCCAGATGCTTTCAATAACCATGTAAATTCTTCATTTGCAGTTGCCTCGCTTAAGTGCAAACTAATCGCCTCTATAAAGCCACTTATCAGCATTAATACAAGTTTTTCAAAAGAAGGTGAACTCTAGCTAAGGGACCAATACAAGAAATCAATGAATTACCGACGGAAAAAATCGTCGCTAAATCCAATTATTCCGTTGGTATTAACATTTACTGATGGAATTGAATGACGGACAAAAGCATTGTTAATATCATTATTTTCTATTTTTTTGTGTGTTAATTTTTATTATTATTGAAGTTTGAAGTTGTACTTAATAGAAATTAATTTTATTTTATGTCAACGTGTATTTTGGAGCTAAATAGAAAGAACTGTGACAATTTTAAGACAAAAAAAACTAAACTAGACGTTGACCTTAATTAAACGTGGCCTCGTGCAAACAATCAGAAACTTATAACAAAACACATGGAGACCCTGAGGCAAAATACAAAAACGACAGTGTGGAATTGAAACGTGTTCCTCTTGTGCCAGCTGTCTAGTGTTGCGTCCTCCACTATGCTAATTATCACAATTAATTAGCTACACAAAGAGACAACGCAGAGGACTTAAAAGGAGCATTTTTTTTAATTGGCAAAATCAAGAAGCAAGTGAGGTGGCGTTAAATGAGGAAGGAGGGTTGGCGGTTTTAAAGGAGAGTGGCATGAACAATTAAAAAGGCCCTTAATTGATACAAGAAAATCATGCAAGATGGGAGCAAGACACGGCAACACACTGGGGGACGCAACATCACCACGCAACAAATAAATTAAAAGCCAATTGTGGACATCACCTAGGAGGAAAACGACAACGCAACAATGAAGGGCAACGTTGGGAAAACACGCAGACAGCAATTTGAGGGCAATAAAAGCGTCGCACAGGTGGAGGCAGCTAAGGGCATGAAGACAAAAATCACGCAATAGTGAGCAGAGAGGGCTTACGTGGAATAGAGAGTATTTAAATTGAAGGAGAAGAACGCAGCAGAGGGAGTACATGAGAATAGGACCAGTGCGGCGGCAGTGCTTGGGAAAAATTGGGGAAAAGACGCACAGGAGGCTGGAGGCGCACAACAGAGAGAAGAAATCAGCGCAACAGCGATAGAGGAGGCAGCAGATAGCAAACGACAATTTTAACGCCAGCGATAGTCGGAATAGTTAGAAAAATTATGATGTTGGGTAATTAAACTTTTATTTCTTGATTTACAGAATCCTAGTTATTGAACTTTACATGTTGTGAGATTTTGTTCTTTATTTCAATCAATTTATTAGTCAAGTATTAATTATTTTTCTGTGTCATTATTTGATTGTTTAATTAGACAGCTAGGTGCGCAACTAGTTTTTGTTTTTTATTCAATCAATTGCTAGATTAAAAAAGTTGACGTTCAATTCTTTTAATCAAAAGTAGCGGCTCGGATTTTTGTCTACTACGTTAATGACATGATTCTAGGAAAAATAATTATCTAGGCTAAATGTACATCGTATGTATGTTGTCTAGTTCGTCGATTTTCTTGATTCGTAAAGCTATTAATTAATTAAATTTGAGATCGTATCCAGGTTATTAATTAATAAAGGTTAATTCAAATACATGTTTTGGTTAACTAAACATAAGAGAAAATAGGTAAAGAAATTTATCACGACGAATGCTGAACTAATAAATTGGTTATTTTTAGTGTCGATGATCAACGCAAGTTCAATAACGGAGGAGACCGGAAACCAAGATTTATTTCTATTGATTGTTAAATTCTCATTATTTTGTTTTTAGTTTTTTTTATTTCAATTTGCAATTAAATTCTGTTTAATTCACAATCATAAAACCCTCCATTTTCGTAAACACCGATTAATTTCATTTCCTAGACTTTACACGCAATCTCTGTGGGATCGACCTAGACTCACCACTCTACAATAGTAGTCTAGTTATTTTAATTTTGATTAGCGTTACGACGCGAGGTCAAATTTTGGTACCGTTGCCGAAGAGTGTGGTGATTTAGTTTTTGTTTGTGAATTAATTGGTGTTTTGTATATATTTGTTCGTGATTAATTTTTTTGTTATTTTGTGTTCTTTTCATTTTTTGTTTCGTGTTTAAAAAAGAAAAAAAATCGATATGGACGGAAGTAATTTCTTTTATAATTCATATTCTCATTCCTATAACACTGTTTGGACTGATCAACCTAACTTCTGTTATGGATGGGATAATCAACAGAATTACTTCCATTATAGTTTACAGGACGCACAACAATTCTCGTATAGACCAGAAGCTTCCTATCACAACTCCGGACCATCTCTGGACGAGTTGATGTTGCAATTGCAGTAGAATACTTTACAATTCCATAATAATGGAGGGCAATTTCCAGAAGATACATATTCTAGCGCCCAAAATCCGGAGAGCCATCATAATTCACTTGCATCTTTAGAAGCACTTGTTAATACTATGGCTGCTAACAATTTACAATTTCAACAGAATATGCAAGAATTCCAACAAGAGACAAAAGCACACCATTAGAGAATGGAACACCTAATGGGTCAGATGGCAACAAGCCTCGATCGCCTAGAAGCGCAAAGCGAAGGAGCTCAGCCGTATCAACTCGAGGTGTCTCCAATGGAAGATTGTGCGGAAAATTTGCAAAGTGATGAGGAACTTGAGAATTTTGAGGTCAACCCTCAACGAATTGTTTGTGCTGAAGAAGTTGAGAAGGAGCTCGAAGTTGAAAAGGACTCATCTTTTAGCTCAGAGGTAATGAATAGAGAGATTAGCATTGGTGTGGAGCGGAAAGTAACAACGACGTGGTGGCGCCTAATGGATGACCAGCAAAGTAGGGCTTTAGACGTTGACCATTAACTTTAAAAGCTCCGGAAACTTCACTCCAAACTTCGACTGCACCATGGGGAAACACTTGGAGCACTTGAAAAGGTCCTGACCATCTAGACTTGAGTTTCCCTGGAAAAAGACGAAGGCGAGGATTAAATAACAAAACTAAATCACCTTCGACAAACCTTTTCTTGGTGATATGTTTGTCGTGCCATAGCTTAGTTTTTTCCTTGTAGAGTCGAGAACTCTCATAAGCCTCCAATCGTAAAATGTCCAACTCATTCAACTGCATGGCCCTCTGTTCTCCAGCAGACTTCATGTCAAAATTGAAAGTTTTGATAGCCCAATAGGCTTTATGTTCTAACTCCACTGGTAAGTGACATGATTTGCCGAACACAAGCCTATAAGGTGTAGTTCCCAACGGTGTCTTGAAAGCGGTACGGTATGCCCAGAGAGCATCATCAAGTTTTAAGGACCAATCCTTCCGTGACTTATCAACCGTTTTTGCTAGAATACTCTTGATTTCACGATTGGAAACTTCAACCTGTCCACTTGTTTGAGGATGATACGGTGTAGCAATCCGATGATAAACTCCATATTTCCGCAAAAGACTCTCAAGGGGCTTATTGCAAAAGTGAGTACCATTATCGCTCAACAAGGCCCTCGGAATTCCGAAACGAGAGAAGATATGTTTCTTTAAGAATTTGATGACAACCTTAGAATCATTTGTGGAAGATGCAACGGCCTCTACCCATTTCGAAACATAATCCACTGCTACAAGAATATAGAGATTGTTATGGGACTTAGGAAATGGTCCCATAAAGTCAATACCCCAAACATCAAACAATTCAACCTCAAGTATACCAGTTTGAGGCATTTCAGACCTCCTTGAAATAGTACCCATCCGTTGGCAATTATCACATGTAGCTACATACTCCCGAACATCACGAAATAAAGTGGGCCAGAAAAATCCCGCTTGGAGAACTTTGGCAGCCGTCTTATCTGGACCGAAATGACCGCCATAAACTGTTGAATGGCAATGGTAAAGAACACTTTGAACTTCATCCTCAGGTAGGCATCGACGAAAAATACCATCTCCACAATATTTGTACAGTAATGGTTCTTCCCACACATAGTATTTAGCGTCAGAAATGAGTTTCTTCTTCTGCTGATACGTTATCTCCGGTGAAAATAGTCCGCAAACAATGTAATTTACCAGATCTGCGTACCATGGTGTTACCAAAGATGATATAGCCAATAAATGTTCTCCCGGAATAGAATCATCAATCGGACATTCGTCATTTGGAATAGTTATTCTAGACAAATGATCAGCTACCACATTTTCGGTTCCAGCTTTATCCTTGACTTCGATGTCAAATTCTTGTAACAATAATACCCAGCGGATAAGTCGTGGCTTGGAGTCTTTCTTTTTCAACAAGTGCCGAATAGCTGCATGATCTGTAAAGACAACAACTTTAGAGTTAATTAGGTAAGACCTAAACTTTTCAAGAGCGAAAATAACAGCTAAAAACTCTTTTTCTGTGGTGGCATAATTGATTTGAGCCTCGTCAAGAGTTCGGCTAGCATAGTAGATGGCATAAGGCTTGTTGTCCTGTCTTTGTCCCAAAACAGCTCCCAAAGCATGATCACTAGCATCACACATTACTTCGAATGGAAGATTCCAATTAGGTGCTTGCATAACTGGAGCTGAAATCAAAGCTTCTTTCAACCTGTAATAAGCACTCAGACAATCCTCGTTAAATTCAAAAGGTATATCCTTGACAAGTAAACGCGTTAAAGGTTTTGCAATTTTA
>JAOTAX010040847.1:0-10912 GCA_025629825.1 Erythroxylum guanchezii
TTTTCGGTTATACTTCATGTTGTTGTATGGTCTTTTTCCGCAGTGTATTGTGAATATACGAGCCATACGCGATCCAACATTAGCTTCTTCAGACGAACAGGAAATAGTGTGCTACTTCTTAGATCTTTAGGAAATTAAGGAGTCACCAATAAACACACAAAAAGCACTGATACTTCATTGTGTGTCAGGACAAGTAGCCCAATCAGCATCTACAAAGCTTTTAAACTTTAATTCTAAAGTAATGGGATAGAAAAGTCCACGTCCAACTGTGCTTTTGATATATTGTAAAACTTTATGAGCTGCCTTCATGTGTGTATCTTTAGGTGAAGCCAAGAATTGACTTAACTTGTTGATAATAAAAGTCAAATCTCATCGAGTGATGGTAAGATAAAGCAGCCTACCAATCAACCTTCTATAGCTAGATGGATCATCAAGAGGTTCACTTTCTTTAGCAGATAATTTGATATTGGAGCTCATAGGCACTGTGCTTTGTTTATAACCAAGCATACCTGCATCAGGTAAGAGCTGAAGTACATAGTGCCTCTGATTAAGGAAAATCCTTTTATGTGATCTGGCTATCTCCAAGTCGAGAAAGTATTTTAATGCCCATAAATCCTTGAACTTATATTTACTATCGAGAAACATCTTGAGCTCATTAACTACTTGTTGATCATTGTTTGCTACAATGATATCGTCCACATAAACTAACAAAGCTATAAACAATGAACCATGTGCTTTAACAAACAAGGAATTATCAACAGATGACTGGTGAAAACGTTAATTAAGAAGCATATTAGAAAATTTAGAAAACCACTTCCTTAGAGCCTGCTTCAATCCGTACAAGGCTTTATGAAGCTTACACACTACATTTTGAGGCAACTTTTGAATATCTTTGCAAGTAAGACCAACTGGTAAATGCATATAAACCTCCTCAGTAAGCTCTCCTTGAAGAAATGCATTATTGACATCTAGCTAAACTAAAATCCAACCATGAATTGACGTTAAAGCCAACAATGTTTTAACTGTAACAAGCTTAGCTACAAGAGAGAGAGTATAAAAGTAGTCAAGCCCTTTTTGTTGTGTATAACCTTTAGCAACTAATCTTACTTTATACCTTTCAATTGACCCATCAACTTTATATGTAATCCTATAAACCCATTTACACCCTACTGCATTCTTACCAGGTGGCACAGAAGTAATTGTCAGCTTTCAACTCCAGTCTTGTTGCTTCCTACCAATATGGTATTTGACTAGCTTGTGGAAAGCTAGAGGGTTCAACATGAGATTGCTGCAATAAAACTTTTATAAGTTGGACTTAACTTTGAATAATCTAATACTTTGGACAGAGGATAAATTGTAGAGCAACTAGTGTTTGCAGCAACAGCAGTATAACAATGATATTCTGATAGGTAAGATGACCTTTTAATCTCTCTAAATGCCTTTGATGAAGAGTCACCACCAACGTTTAACGAGCAATCATCACCAGTAGGAAGAGAAACATCAAAACCAGAATAGTTGTCATGAACACCAACATTCTGCAATTCTGATAGTTGATCTTTATAAGGAAATTTTGATTTATGAAATGCAACATCTCTACTAATGAAGGTGGTATTTGTATTAAAATCAAGTAACTTATAACCTTTGTATCATACTGTATAGCCAAGAAAAACTAAAGAGTTGCTCTAGGTGCACACTTGTGTCTTGACTGAGATGAAGTGGATGCATAACAAAGACAACCAAAGATTCTGAGATGATTATATGATGGCTACTTCTTAAACAAAACTTCAAATTGTGTCTTATTTTTCAAAACAGGTGAAGGAGTTCTATTGATAAGATACACTGTAGTAAGTATGCAATCACCCCAATATGCAATAGGAATATTTGATTAGAACACCAAAGATCTTGCAACATTTAAGATATGTTGATGTTTTCTCTCAACAACTGAATTTTGTTGAGGTGTATTGACACAAGAATGAAAGGATTGTATTCCTTGTTCTGCAAACAAATTAGTAAATGCTAATTCTAGTGCATTATCTAATCTAATAGATTGGATTTTCACCCTATGTTGATTCAAAACAAAGAAAAAAAATTCAGAAAAGAACTTAACAGCTTCAGATTTATTATGCAAAAGATATATCCGTACAAATCTTGATGCATCATCAACTATAGTGAGAAAGTATCTATAGCCTTCAATAATAGGAGTTTGGAAAGGCCCCCAAATATCACAATGGATCAACTGAAATAGTTTATCACACGTATTATTTTATAGAGACAAAAGGCAGTCTCTTTTGCTTTGCTAAATGACATATTGAGCAATGCTTTGAATGCTCAACCTTTATCCTAGACATATTCAAAGCATTTTGTAAAATTTCAAGCTTTGTATAAGAAAGATGTCCTAGACAAAAATGCCATATATCAAACTAAGTTAGAGAAACTTTATTGCCTGTCATAAAAATAGCAGTAGCAACCTCCAAATAGTAGCTTGCACTTTCATAAATGTATAAATTCTTCTTTTTCTTACCCATCCCAATCGTCTTCCCCTACATAAGGTCTTGGATAAGACAAAGATTGGTTGAAAAGATAACTGAGACTGATTTTGTAGTAGCGAACTTACTGACTGAAATCAGATTATATTTAAAGTTAGGAACAAAAAGAGTGTCAACCAACTCTAAACCACCACTTAATCTTACAGTGCCAAATCTTATAACTTGAATTGACTCACCATTTGGTAATGTTATTAAGGTATTATCTATTTTTCTTGATTCAAGAAAGTTCTTTAACAAGCAACTCTCATGATGTGTTGCATTAGTGTCAATAATCCAAGTACTGAAATTAGCTAAATCAGATTTTAAGATGGATGACGAAATGATACCACTGAAATTACAAACTGTCGCCTTAGACTTTGATTCCTCTGTGGCTTATGTTGAACTTTGAATGTGATTAGCAAGAAGAGCTATTAATTGTTGACATTGAGTTGACATTAGCTCGTTTAGAGGTTCATTATGAACTTCAAAATTTTCAGTTGCTGCAGAAACTTAATTAGCATGTCTAGTGGTCTATGCAGATTTAGTCTTAGGCTTATAACCAGGTGGATATCCATGCAATTTGAAAAACTTTTCAATTGTTTGGATGCCACAATGAGAGCAGATAGGCCTAATTTTCTTGCCCTTTGTGTTTTGATTCCCAATGACAACAACCACATTATGATCACGATTCTAACCTGCACTAGTATGTGTAAATGATACATCATTATGCTCTTTCAATCCCTAAATAAGACTGTAATTAATAGATCTTTGACTCTCTTTTTGAGTCACCAGAGAGAAAACCTTTGACAATGAAGGAAAAGGTTGCATCAACAAAATCTATGCTTGAGTCTGTGCAAATGACTCATTAATCCCCATCAGAAATTGCATTGTTTGCTCTTGTTGTTGCAATTCAATCCACACCTTACTCTCACCACAACGACAATTAGGAATAGGATGATATTGCTTCAGCTCATCCCACAAAAATTTTAGTTTGGTATAGTAAGTGCACACATCAAGACTTCCTTGATTTAAAGGAATCTATTTCATGATCTGAAAAATACGTAGAGCATTACTCCTATGAAATCTTTCTTTCAAATCTGACCAAACTTCAAAAGCATCATCTATATACAACAAACTATCAGCTATATCCTTTGACACAACATTCAAGATCCATGAAATCACCATGTTTTTGCATCAATTCCAAGCAGCAAACGATAGATCATTAGGTTGAGACCTTTGAATGGTTCCATTGATAAATCCTACCTTATTTTTTTGTTGTTATTGTTGTCAACATGGCTCTGATCCATGTGTTGTAATTTGATCTAACTAATTGATGGGAAATCAGCACAAAACCAGGATGATCACCATTTTGCAAATAGTACGGACTGCCGGTATCTTCTAAGAATGAATTAGAAGAACTATTGGCAGTATTGTTATTAGGAGCCATAGTAGAAAACAAAGAAATTTATAGTTGAAACATAACAAAAATGAAAATCTGATACCATATCAGAAAAATCAATCTAAAGAGATTGATGAAAAGAAGATTTTATGGAAGAAGTGAGGAACTCTTATTCTTCATAAAATTGAATATTACATCAATCAAGAAACTAAAGCTGGTCTTTATACAAACGGTAGATGAAGAGAACCAACTGAGTTACTTAAGCTAAGTCAGTTGAAAAAGTGACGAACAAATATAACCAACTAACTTAACAAACTCATTAGACAAATACAAAAATGCCCCTAAACTTAACAATCTAGAATACTCTATAGCATAGAATGGACACCGGATATTATTACATTAATAAACTTTTTTGGCAATAATTACAGCTCTAATCCAGTTCGAAATTTTTCCTACTAGGTGGTGCTTGTCTTCCTCTGTTTGCTTGTAATAGTTAACAAAAGGTGTGTTTGAATTTCAATCATTTTTTTTTCTCTCTGCTTATTTAAGTTTAATTTTATCCCATCAAAAATTTACCAAAGAAAGAAAAATCAAAATTTTGTTTGACAAAATTTTTATCTTAATTAAAATTCAAAAGGATTCTTCTATCTTCATCATGGATAAAAGTATATTCTTTGCTTTGTAAAAATCATTGGATTCTAAAAATCTAAGTAATTACATATTTAAAATATACAAATCACATAAAGTAGTAGTAGTATAGTATCACAATAAGAGGAAGAAAGGCTTAAGAAATAAGGAGTTTACTTGATTAATTTCGATGGTCATCAAGGAGCTAGAAAGAAGTTCAAAAAGGATAAAGGAAAGGGAAAGTATGTACTGCATAAGGTTAATTTATCAACAGCTTCAATCGACAAGAAAGAACTAAATAACAATATATGTTATTTCTATAAGAAAATTGGACAATATGGAAAATATTTTTTGAAATATAAGGCATGGTTTGAAAAGAAAGGTAAGTATAATGCTTTAGTATGTTTCAAATCAAATTTAGAAAAATTTATTTATAATACTTGGTATATTGATTTTATATGCACCACTCATATTATTAATATGATGCAGGGATTCCTTACAACTGAAACTATAAATTCAAATGAAAAGTTTGTCTATATAGGAAATCGAGTGAAAGCACCAGTTGAAGCTATTAGAACCTACTGTTTGATTTTAGACATTAGACATCATTTAGACCTTTTCCAAACTCTTTATGTTCCTACTATTTGTCGAAACCTTGTTTCTTTGTCAAAACTTGATATTGTTGGATACTCTTTTAAATTTGATATGGATGTTTCAATTTGTTCAAACATTATTGTCTTATTAGTTATAATGTTTTTTGTGATGGATTGTATAAATAATCTTTTTGTTGAAATTTTGTTGACTTTTCATTATAATGTTAGTATTAAACGATGTTTCGTAAATGAAAATTTATCTTACTTGTGGTATAAATGTTTGGGTCTCATTTGCAAAGAAAGAATGGTCAAATTAGTAAAGAATGAAATCTTTCCAATTTTAGATTTGACTTATCTTTGCATTTTAATGGATTGCATTTAACAAAAATATATGAAAAACACAATTAAGAAAGAAGCCACAAGAAACACAAAACTCTTTAAAATTATACATACCAATGTATGTGACCTTTCAATATTTCATCGTTTAGTGGAGAAATTTTTTCTTTCACTTTTATTGATGATTTTTCACATTATGTCTATATTTATTTGTTTCATAAAAAATATCAATTAATAAATGCCTTAGAGGTGTTTCTAGATAAGATAGAAAGACAATTAGATAGAAAGGTGAAAACTATTAGATCAGATAGTGGTGGTGAATATTATGGGAGATATAATGAAACTGAAAATGCCCTAGTCTGTTTGCTAATTTTTTTGAAAAGCATCGCATATGTACTTAATACATAATACCAAGTACACCACAATAAAATGATATAGCTGAAAGACGCAATTGCACTTTAATAAACATCGTTAAGAGTATGGTGAATAATTGTTTTTTACCTTTATCATTGTGGATGTACGCTTTAAAATTTTCCATACATTTATTAAATAGTGTTCTTAGTAAAGCGATTCCTAAGACATCTTTTGAACTATAAACAGGATGGAAACCTATTTAAAGCATTTGTATGTTTAAGGTTTCCTTATAAAAGTAAGAATCTATAATCCACATGAAATGAAGTTGGATTAAAAAACAACTAGTGGATTCTTCATTAGTTATCAAGAAAAGTCTAAAAGATATATATTTTATTGTCCTAATCATAGTACAAGAAGTGTTGAAACTGGAAATGTTAGATTAATAAAAAATGGTCAAACTAGCGAAAATTCATAATCACATAAAATAAAAATTCAAAAAGTTATAATACAATTTCCCTTGTACATAACTTTTCCTTAAGTGTTTGTTCCTAGAGTTGTTGAAAATTTTGACAACTTAAAAGAACATCAAAACATAAACAAACACCAAATAATAAAGTCACTATTAATGAACTTGTTATAGGTAAGCCACATGAAGTAGTATTAAGAAGATATCAAAGATAAAGGAGATCATCTATTTTTTATATTATGTGGTTTATTTATAAGAGGTAGAAGGTGATTTAGGAATTGATAAAGATCTAGTTACACTTTCGCAAGCTATCGAAAATAAAAATTCTAATAAGTGGTTAGACATTATGGAATAAGAGTTGAAATCTATGGATGACAATAAAATTTAGATCAAATTGAATTTCTAGAAGGTTACAAGACATTCAGGTGTAAATGTTTCTTTAAGACTAACAGTGACTCTAATGGCAATATTGAATGATATAAAACTAGAATTGTTTTTAAACTTTACACTTAAAAGAATGGCATTGATTATAACAAGAACTTCTCTCCTATTTCGAGAAAAGATTCATTTGAAATTATTATAGCGATGATAGCTCATTGTGATTTAGAACTCAATCAAATAAATGTGAAAACTGCTTTTCTAAATAAGAATTTAGAGGAAGAAATATATATAGATCAACTTGAGGGTTTTCTAGTTAAAAGAAATAAAAGTATGGTGTGTAAACTTAAAAAGTTAAGCAAGCCTCCCAATAATAGTATCTCAAGTTTAATAATACCATTACTTCTTTTGAATTTAAAGAAAATATCAATGATCAATGTGTTTACTTGAAGATCAGTAGGAGCAAATTTATGTTTCTAGTCCTATATGTTGATGGTATCTTACTTATTACTAATGATCTTAGTATAGTACATGATACCAAGACATTCCTCTCTAGAAATTTCAAAATGAAAGATATGGTTGAGGTATCTTATGCTATAAATTTTGAAATATTTTGTGAACTATCACAAGAAAGATTATTGTTGCCTACAAAGCATTTATTAATAAAATTATAAAGAGATGTAAAATGAAAACGTGTTCTATAAGCTTTGTTCCAAGTTAGCAGGGAGATAAATTTAGTGTTAAACAATGTCCAAAGAATGAACTGGAATGCATAGGAACGGAAAAAAATCCTAATGCATTTATTATTGGGAGTTTAATGTATGCTCAGACTTGCACTAGACCAACTATTAGTTTTACTGTTGGAATACTAGGCAAATATTAAAATAATCTTGGATTGGAATATTGTAAGGCTGCAAAGAAAGTATTAAGATATTTTCAAGGAGTCAAATATCATATGCCCAATTATAAGAGATCATATCATCTTGATGTAATTGGACCCTCATATTCAAGATTGTGCCAAATATGATGACATAAGAAAATACACATTTGGCTATATGGTCTTTTTAGTTGGAGGATTAATTTCATGGAAAAATGTGAAGTATTATGTCATCACTACTTCCATTATGGAAGCTAAGTTTATGGTATGCTTTGAGGCCATCGTTTATAGTTTATGGTTGCAAAACTTTATTTTGTAACTTGAAATTATCGAAAGTATTGCCAAGCCCCTAAAATTTATTGTGGAAATGGTGCAATAGTCTTCTTTTAAAAATAAGACAAGTATTTAAAGGGTGCTAGACATATGTAGATAAAATACTTTACTATCAAGGAAGTTCAGAAATAAGGAGTACTAGTCAAACATATTAACACAAATTTTATGATTGTGGAACAATTAACAAAAAGACTACCACCAAATACATTTAATGAACATGTTAAAAGAATAAGCATTATTGGGTTTCATAATTGAACAAACTATTATTGTTTATGTATTTTACACCTCTTTTGTATGTTGTATATGATATTTAAGTATCATGTTATTTATTGTTTTTTTTGTTAGTATATATATATACATGGATGATTATG
This sequence comes from Erythroxylum guanchezii, assembly GCA_025629825.1. Taxonomy (NCBI): domain Eukaryota; kingdom Viridiplantae; phylum Streptophyta; class Magnoliopsida; order Malpighiales; family Erythroxylaceae; genus Erythroxylum; species Erythroxylum guanchezii. The sequence goes on from JAOTAX010040847.1 coordinate 8,260, forward strand.
TGAAATTTAACAAGATTTTTCTTTTGTAAAGACATTATTATTGAACTAAGACATATTTGAACTAGTTTTATACATAAAAGGGAGTATGTCACAAAATAAATCACACTGCTATGATCCTCTCTAATTCTTTTTTTCCCTTAATTATGATTAATATTGTGACAAAAAGAGTATTCAACTTATTGTTATATGCATATTATGTTTTATTATTAGACTATGGTTATGTTATATGAGCTAAGTGGGAGATTATTAGATAATATTATTAAGTACCCAAATTTTGTGCTCTGATTGTAGAAGTGTTTAAATCATATTAATCACTTGAAAGGAGATAATTATTGAACAAAATAATTATTTTTTAATTTTTTACGTTGATGGATGACAACATTTAAGAAAAGTGTCGTTTGAATTTTAACGACTGCTTTCTCTCTCTGCCTGTCTAAGTTCATTTTATTATATTATAAACTCTATGAAAAAAGAAAGGTCAAGAGAGAGAAAAATGAAATTTTGTTTTATTTAAAGTTTATCTTGATTAAAATTTAAAAGAATTCTTCTATCTTTATTGTGGATAAAGGAATGTTCTTTACTTTTGCAAAAATTATTATATTTAAAAATATAAACAATTACAAATTTAAAATTTACAGCGTTACATATATAATGATTATAGATAACACAAGCTCTTGTCCTTTTGTCTTATAGATCATTTCTCTTTTTTTCACATAACTCTACTTCGATACAAGTAGAAGAATCATTATTTTAAAATCATAAAATAGAAGCTCATTGTTCTTAAGTCATCCTTTTATTTTTTTGTATTTGCAACCAATTTTCTTAATTTATCTGCTCATATATTTATTTCTTAATTAGTCTTTTCACTACTAACAAAGTTACACCTATATAAATATTGTGAAAATCGTCTAACCAGAGTTAGGATATATCACATTTTATAAGATAGAAATAATATTTACATAATTTTAATTTTAATAGGGCATATGTCATTAGAAAGATCTTAAAGAGATCATTTATTTTGTTTAAAAATTTTCATATTTTGACAATAAACACACCTGATAAGTCAAATTATTTGTAGATGATTTTGGGACGATTTGGATTTAATTTGACTTATTTCTTTATGGATTTGAAGTTTTATGCAGTTAATTCTCTCACATTCCAATTGTGTTGCTTGATAGGTACAAATGGTAGATTGTGGGGTAAAAGGCATAACTTTCCTTGTGGATGCCAGATCAAAGCCACTCAAGGATGATTTCAAAGAGAATTCCAAGCTCTACAACTTCTGAGAAGACTCCGAGAAGAAATTTTGTCAAATGGAAGGTTAAAGGTGTGAAATTGTTGGATTGAGGCATGTCCATTTAACGAACATTCATGTCCGTTTAACAGACATCACCTGGCAGAAGGAACCTCCAGACCCGAGAAGGTCCGTTTAATGGACACTCATGTCCATTTAATGGACATCACTTGGCAAGATGAACTTCCAGACCCGAGAAGGTCCGTTTATGGACACTCATGTTCGTTTAACAGACATCACCTGGCAACACACCATTTCAAACCCGAGAAGGTCCGTTAAATGGATATGCATGTTCGTTTAATGGACATTGGCAGCCAGCATGACCTGTTTTCCCCTGTTTAGGAAAATTAGGTTTCTTGGGATGAGAGGACTATAAATACTCACTGTTTAGACATAAAAAAGGGCTGGACACTGAAAACAAAGTTATTACATTTAGGAGGCACAAAATAAGAGGAAGATAGGGAATTTTGAGGATTTCCCCAAGGATTGGGAGCTACATTCTCTTGTGTTTCTGCTACTTTCTCTCTCTACTCTTTCTTAAATGCTGAGCATCCTTATGTGTATGATTTTTGTTGTAATGTTCTGGAACTAAACCTCATTTAGGGTGAGGGATGTAGCCCATTTGGGAGATGATTTGTATGATATGGATTGTTGAATGTTGAATGAAAATTTCTGGGTTTTGTTTGTCTTCCTTGAATCTCACTGTTGTTTCCATGTTTGATCTCCATAGATGCTATCTTAGGAATCATATGATGTACTAAAGAGTGAAATATGGTTCATGCTATAGGAAGATGAACACTTTAGACTTAGAGGTAGAGATATCCTAAGCTAGGGTGAGAACTTGTGGTTGCTTGTTCTTTATGGATTTGGTTAGTAAGTTCACACATTGAGAGATGGTCTTCTTCTAGCTGGGTACTCTTGTATGCTTTGAAAAGAGATATGAGTAAAGTTGTGCAACTGTTTTCATAGCCTAACATTCAACCAATTTCATATCGTATGAGTCAATCTTTTGAATTGGTAATCCGTAATTCTAAACCTTTGATTTACCCTTTTGCTATTTTCTTGTTTAGTACTTACAATTTACTGTTCACTCAACTCTAATCACGTTTTAAAATTTTCTGTCGATAATATGCAAATAATTAGAATTAATTTGGTAGTGAATGAATTGGTCCTCTAGGGAGATAACTTTGGAATATTCAGTGTGTGTAGAACGACTCTATGTACTTGCAAAAAATCATCGATCAAGTTTTTGGCGCTGTTACCAGGGACCTTTTTATTACTACTTTCATTAAGTATAGTTATTCCTGTTATCTATTTATTTATTATTCGAGTTTTCTTCCATTATTGAATTTTGAACCC
>JAOTAX010040922.1:0-10906 GCA_025629825.1 Erythroxylum guanchezii
ACATCTCTGAAGATAGAAAAAGTTACCATAGAGTGTTACTCTTTGAATGGAGAAAGCAATTAACGACTAGGAAAAAAAATAGGGTGACAAAGAAATTCCAAAACCATGACTACATATCCCTATGGAATCAACTTTCAAATATGAAGTGGAAGGAAATATTTAACTTATAAAGTATGAACACCATATGCTTATCCATCCTAGACCAGAAAATGCATTAATATACAATCATAAGAAAGAATAGAGACAAACCTAGAAAATGAGCAAGTCCCTGAGCGTCAATAGGATCAAAGAAGCTACCCATAGCTACACATTGCTGCTGCTGCTTGACCAGACAAAAACGCTTTAATTTCCCATAGCTTACCATATTTAACGATGAACATTGTATTTGCAAGTAGCAATTTAGAGTTCTATTGTATCACTAGGAAGCCATCCGAATAAAGAGGAAGGAAATGGAGTAACAACCTTCTTAGCTTGAGACGCATTTCCTTTTCCTTTTCCTCTTCCTCTTACATCATCATATACTTCATCGTCGTCTTCATCTTCCTCTCTGTCTTCACCTAGGACCTCTTCATCGTCGTCATCTTCATAATCATCCTCATCCGTTTCTTCTTCTTCTTCGTCATCATTTAGGGTTTTGGAATCAAGAGGAGGTCCATCAGGGTAAATCTCGGGATCGTGAACGAGCAAAGCGCATAGGCCATTCTCTAACTCAACCACTCTATAAAGCTGCCTAACGTTGGGCAATTTCACCACCATATCGTTGGATTTGAACGTGCAACCAGTCACCATTGGGAAGAGAAATTGAAGACCACGCGAAAAGAGAGTTAGAGTATGTTGTCCCCAAAATTTAACAAACACCTTTCTCTATCTTCTTCTTCTTCGTCACCGAGCTATACAAACAAAAAAAACCCCTTATATTCAGCAACACCTTCATTTTGTTGCTGAAGGCTTCAGCAACGTTTTATGCAACAAAATGTCATTGTTTCTATTTCGTGATGTTTTAATAAAAAAACGTCACAAAAAGTGTTACAAATCTGCGACGTTTTCATAAAACGTTATGGAAAATTCAAACTTTTTATGACATTTTTTAAATGTCACGAAAAGCCTTCACATTCAGCAACGTTTTATCAATAAAACGTCGCGAATTGTGTTGTTTTCTTGTAGTGGCAGCACAAGGAACCCTAATAACCACAAAAACTTTATGCTACTAGTGACTTCTTTTGCAATGGCCATAACATTAGAAATTTTCCACAATCATTGACAATTCGAATATAATAATCGTAGGCAAGAATTCCATGAACCTAAAGCAATACGACCAACTCCGATCATTATAACCACAATAACCATATGCAAATCACAACCATCTCTGTGGTGCAAAGCACAAACATCTCCCATCACACTTCCGCAGTACATTCGTAACCTCCCAATGCTAAAGAGGCATCAGTGTTTAATTTGGAGAGCCCACTTTTATAGAAGATCTACATCATAGATCTAGTGAGGGAGCATACTTATGCACTTTGACACCATAGATCTAGGAAATATTCTTGTGGTTTTACAATATTCCGAGCCATTGGTTCTTTTCCTATGAATGTTCAAATATAGTTTTCTAGTAAGGTCCTTACAAACAATGGTTTCATTCTATTTTTAATTAGGAGTGCATTATTTGCAATTCTATTTGTGATTTAACAACAGTGAAATTCTTACCATAATCAACCATTTTTTCTTGGAGTAATATCTAGGTTCTATGTTCACAATTAAAGTTCTAGTCATCATTCTGTTACTCCTGCAGTTTTTAGTTCATCAGAGCATTTGGTGTTTGTTATGGGTTTTTGAAATGTCGTGTTTGTTTCCGTGGGTTAGTGGGTATGTTGTTTTGTTCGGCATGGACATGATTAGGAAAGAAGAATAATGTTTGTGGGCTTTGCTCTATCAAATAGTGAATCAATACTGTTCCTTTTATTAGTCATTTGCTACATAAGCATTGTTTATATCCTGTTACAAGAGGGTGGATCTAGTTTTGTTATACTATATTAGTTTACACATTAAATCGAAGTAAAAGCCCAACAGAAAGTTATATTACAATAGGGTGGATCTAGTTTCATTAGACTATAGTCGTTTACATGTTAAATCGAAGTAAAAGCCCAACAGAAAGTTATATTAAGCCCAAATCCTAGAAGACACGGTATGTTAGGAGCCTATGCGGCTATGCCATCTTTTTATTTGAAATCAATGTGTACCAATTTAATATTTGTACAAATTTCCATTAACGCTTACTTAAATTACATTTTTTAGAATATAACTTAGGAAAAACAATCACTCACACCTTAACTCAAGAGAGTTACAGTTGAAGTTATGTTTTTGAAATTAAAGTGAGAAATGAGTTCTTAACCTTAACACTTACAATTGTTCCAAAGTGATAAACTCACAAATAGTAGTGTCAAAATGTTAACTTCTTAACCTAACAAGAGTGATGCAAAATAAATAGAATAAGTAGAATAAGAATAAATAAAATTGGCACTTTATATACATTACATATAGAGAATTGATATCTAAATTGATGAATGAATATGAAGAGTATATTATAGATTGATCAATATTAAGCCTATATCTTTATACAGTCTAACTTTATATATTAGGATTTATATATGAGAATAACAAAACAAGTTCCAATAGTTGGTAGAAACCAATAAACATCAAACTAGTGGCTGCCCATTAGATCCTTTAACTGATTGTTTTTACAACTAAGTAAATTTAGTACTATATCTTGTTGCAATTGATACAAGTAGTAATCCTTACAATTAGATATATTTAGGATCTTAACATGTTAAATTGGCTTTGATAGCATTTTTAAATGTGTTCGCTTGCTTCAGTTACTTAGTCTTTGATATATAATCTTTTTTAATCACCCTTACTTCTTGCTATGGCTGGTGAAACCTTATAATGCTCTCATTTGGTTGTCGAAAATTCCTTAACTTAGGATAAGGACCTCAATAAAGAGGAATAAGGAACAGTTGGGGAAGGCATTCATGTTGAGTTCCCAGCTCCTTCGAGCTTCATTAAAAAGTCTCTAACGTTAAAATTCTTACATGATTGTACAAATGCAAAGCTAAACCCAAAATCAAACTTTATGTTATGCCTTAAGGAAGGTTCATTCTAGTTTTATAACATTCATTGCACTTATGAGAAAGTGATTTGATAATAATGATCTCATGTAGCCTATAATATATGTATCTACATAAATCATAAAGCTCAATTTTCTAATTAAGGAACACTCTATTGTTCCTTTCTCTCTATACCTCATATATGTTGTAGTTAAATCACAGTTTGAATATATTCATATTTGTTTTGGTATCTGGCTCCTAGAGTGTTAATCACATGCTCCTATAAATGTTTTTGAGTTTTTAACTACACCAATATAGCATTGTCTCTAGATGTATAAAGCATAAGGATATAAAAAGAGTAGGTAAGTTATGCTCTCAGGAGTCTTTTGACAAAAAGTAAAAGAATCATTTATGGAAGAGCTCCACTTAATTCTATCAAAAGTTATGAGAAATTTTCTTATTGCCATCCAAAAGATGAAGGAAGTTTTGGGTATGTGGTATTTAAACCAAACCAACTTACTCTAAAGATCTTCTTACAGGGGATGTTTGTATAGGCTAATACATGAGGAGTGATAGTTGTAGGTTGCATGATATTTTAATAGGCATTTTCGTATGCTTTTAGTTGTTAATTAATTGATTCATGCATGTTTAGGTTTAAAATTGTGTTAGTTGTTTTGAGTGTTATGTGGGTTAGAGCATGCTATTAAGCTTTAATTTTGTGTTTTTGAGGTGCCTTGATGTGTTTGTTAGTGTTTGAGATCAAATATCGAAGAAAGGAGAAGATTTGGAGGAAGCTTGGCGGAGGACCCCTTGGACCACAGGCTATGATCATGACAGAGACCCTTTTAGCAGGCTACAATCATGGCAGAGACCATTTCAACACGCCATGATCGTAGCCTAGGGGGCCACAGTTGTGGCCTATGTCAGGACAGACGCAAACCAGCCTCCCGAACTTAATTTTTCGCTAGTTATTTCAAACTTTTGGACCCTGGTAAAACCTAGTTTTTGCCCTAATTAGAAAATACTACATAAAAGAAGAGAAATGACATAGAAGGAGAGCCTCCATTTTGCTATATTGAGAAAGATAGGAGAAGAAGATAGAGAAGAGGAGAGAGGAAGGGGGAAGAAGAAGGATTGTTGTTGCTGTTATCTTCCTGATCCATCCCGACCCCTTCTAGGTGACATTTTTTTTTTCATCTTTGTTATTCTTTCTTTTAAATGTATGAGATGGATTGGATAGTGATGGATTTAGGTTTGATGATGATGTTCTAAACTCTTTCAGGGATTTATTCTTGAATCAATGTTAATGTGATTTCTTTTGATGGTAATACATTGGGTATTGCGATTATTTGTTATTTTTGCATGCTTTGGTAACAAATTGAGAGAATTAACCGATAGCAAAACGATTAGATTGGGTAATGAGAGTTAACAAATCTAATAGATCATGCAAATAATCAAATCGGTAATTTATGCAAAAAGAGATCTCGTGTGATGACCCGATAATCTATTATAAGGCTTAAGATCTAATTGGTTGTGTGGGTTTTTTGATAATTAAGAGATTGCCAATTCCATATTTCAGTTAGGGTTTATGATTTAGGATTTAAAGATTATAACTAGAGAGAGAGTAATCCACCTTTCGGACGGCTAGGATCAATATCGAATTAACTCAAAAGTAATCATGTTAGCATTTGATGATAGGATAAATCCCCTTTCTCATAATCAGCTTCCTTGTGTGATTTTTGATTATTCATTAGTGGTGCTCCATTTTTATTTCTTTGTGTTAATTTTACAATTTCATTTTCAATAAATCCATATTCTCTTATTTACTTTTCTGTTTAGTTTTTCTGTTCATTTTAATTATCCTTTAGGCCTTAGACAACTTCGAATTCGACTAGCTCACCAACTCCACGAGAGATCGACACCTCATATACTATACTCACGAACCATGCACTTGCGGTATATTAAGGGATAAGAAATTATAAGACTTGCCCACTTGATCAAGTTTTTGGCATCGTTGCTGGGGAATTAGTTTAGGACTTTTTGAATCCCTTTGTTTTAATGAATTATTGCCCTTTATAGTGATTGTGGTATTGAATCATGAGAAATTAATTAAAGAAAGAAAGAGAAGGATGTTTGGGTGCAAAGTAAAAGACATATCAATTTGGACATCACAAGGCAACTATGAGGAATCCAAAAAGTTAGATGTTAAGAAGAGGTAGAAAGTACGATGATGGAGGAAATATATTATAGGGAGCAAAGGACCCTTGTGAACTTCAATGAGGTACAATTTGGTTAGGGAAGTAATCATCCTTGTTGGAATACTTACAATCTGAGGTGGCAAAACCATCCAAAGTTCTTATGGTATAACAATGCAAGAACTCAAATGGGAATTCAAGGCCTGCTAAGATTTCAACAAGATGAGTCCAATTGATGGGATTTTAAATTGTACAAGATCATGGAGAAGCTCATGAACATAAAAGAGACACAGAAGAGACTGGAATGGAAGTTTGAGCAAGTAACGAAAGATCATGACTCTTCTATTCACAACCTAGAGGTTCAGATGAGCCAACTTTATAGGGAATTATGTAAAAGAAGTGTGGAAAACTTTCTAAACAATATGGAAGTAAAACCAAGAGAGCAATGTAATGCTATCACATTTAGGAGTGGGAAAGAGTTAGAAGAACTGTAGAAAGGGATGAAAACAAGAATGAGGACCCTCCATACATTCCTCCTCTACCTTATCCACAGAAAATACCATTTACACAAAGACTTCAGAAGACCGAATTGGATGCACCATTCGCAAAGCTCGTGGAAAAGCTAAAGAAGTGGAAAATTTACTTTTCTTTTATGGAAGTGTTCCAATGTATACCCAAGTACATAATGTTCCTTAAAAACATATTATCTACTAAGCGGGCTTGGGATGATAATTAAACAATAGCTATGAAAAAATCCCCTAGCTCCTTAATTACCAACCATATGCCCTCACAGTATACAAATCCAAAGAGCTTTACAATACCCTGTGTAGTTAGTAATTTAAAGATTTTAAAATGTTTATGCGACTTAGGCAGAAGTATAAATCTTATGCCTTTGTCGACTTTTAGGAAATTAGGGCTAAGAGATGTGAAGACAACATCTATGCATATTCAGTTGGTAGATTGGTTGCTAAAGAAACCGTTTGGCATGGTAGAGGATGTACCTATAAAAGTGGACATGTTTATCATTCCTGGGGATTTTGTCGTGCTAGACTTTGAAGAGGATTGAAATTGTCTACTAATTCTTGGTATACCATTTTTGACCACCAGAAAAGCTTTGGTAGATGTCCATATAACCTCATCCTTTAGATTGGAGATGAACAAGTGCAATTCAACATGAATAAGTTATGAAAGAATCTGAAGGAGGGTAGTTCATTCATGAGAATTGATGAAGCCAAATCTTTAAAGGATCAAGGAGAAGAACAGATGGCAATAGATATAGAGCTTAAAGCATATAAGGAAGTCCCTATTTCAGAAGCTGAAGAACAAGAGAACGAAGAATAGGGGATACAGGACATAGAGGTTGAAGAAGATACGAAAGTCTCCGTTTATGAAGTGAAAGAATAAGAGGAGACAGGGATGACTCAGGAAGAACAAGAACAACTTAACTTTTTACATGACAAACTGCTGGATTCAACAAAAGATCCAGGGAGTTTTGTTGTTCTCTATTTTATTTACAGTTTGTTAGTAAAAAGGACATTATTGAACTTAAATTGGTTTTCTTAAGTTTATCAATATTATCTTTCTGATTATCTTGCAATTTGTAGCTTATTTACAAGCTACAAAGTTGAAATTGGGCAACACGGATAGAAGGTCAACTAATGACCATAAATTAGTATGTTTGGTAGTTAGATTGAAATTATTGTGTAGTTAGCTTTTTTTAAATTCTAAAAATAAGTTTTTAATGATTTAGAATAGTTTGGATTGCTAACTCTTTTATTCCTTTAAAAGCAATTATAACATAGGGCAGCAATCTTGGGTGTCAAGCATAGTTGGTTTCAGACTCCAATGCCATCACCGCCTCAGTTGTCATGACGAGTTCTTATGCTCTTACCCTTGTCTTTTTTTTTTTTTCCTATCATTTTGTTTTATTCCCACCTTATGTGTTATTTGTTCTTCTCAAATTGAGGACAATGTGTTGTCCAAGTGTTGGGAGGGTTGTGTGCATTGTATGTTTTTATTTCAAGTGTGAATTTTTGCATGCTATATATTAAGTCTTGTTTAGGTTTTCATGATGTGACTCATGTGAATGTGTTAATAGCTAGGACTTAATATAATCGATTTAGCATTGAACATAATCTTTTAGGTTGCTAAGATTTATTAACTTTTGAAATTACTATCCTAGGTTGCTTTGGTTAAATATGCATGTTAGTTAGGATATGATGTTAGTTCGTTCACCCTAGAAATTTGACACATTAATTTATAATTTTAGGTCAATCGAATAAGTAGCATCGTTAGTATCTTTTCATAAGACTGATTAGCTAAAGAAATGAGATAGGCAAGAATATATATATATATATATATATATATATATATATATTGTGTGTTTTTGGTTAATAAATAGCTATTCCACTGGCCCTTTTTGAAACAAATCGGGATATGAATAGAGCTAATAGCCAGTTGAGAAAGTGATCTAGCTAAATAACCGGGGGACATTCATCACAAATGTTTGCCTTCGCATTAAAAGGCGTTGTTTAATAAATCCTACCGATCTTTGTAAATAACATAACTTCTCGTGAAAAGTTACTTATAAATAGTTAAAATTTTGATTGACGAACTAATTCTCAATGTGTGTGTGTAAGTGATGAGGATGAATGAATTTGACATTAAGGTCTTTATTAGTATATATATTTAGTCCGAAGTACATAGACACAGATTTTATAGGTTAATAAGTTAGAACAACTTGAAGGATTGTGTTTGTAGTTATGAACAACTTGAAGGATTGTGTTTGTAGTTAAATTTTTTCCCTAAAGTTTAATGTCATTGTACCATTATTGCATGTATATGTGTTGTTGTTTGGTGTGCTTGTGCTTTGTTTGTTTGTTTTGTTTTTGGAGTGTTTTAGTGTGTTGTTGTTTGGTGTGTTTGTTATTTCTTAGACTTCTTAAATCAATATTAACCAAGAATAAAAGAATATCCTCTTGATTACTTTCAAGTAATGAAGTATGTATTAATAACTTAACTATCCTCGTATAACTTATGTAATATTCTATGATAACTAATTGAATTTTTTTTTATTAGGATAGATCTTAAGTAGTATTAAAATATTGATATTCTTATATAAGATATTTTAGAGATCTCAATTAAAAAATTACTTATACAACCCTTAAAATAAATATTTTTACAGACACATAAATAATATTTTATATAAAATTCTCTTGTCGAGTTATTTAAGTAGACTTTTTTTACCGATTAATCACATATTTATTTATATATCTCTATTTTCAATTTATGGGATCAAATTTACTTGAAAATAAAAATATATAAATGTCAATTTTTATGCTTTATTTTTTTAATTTTAAAACATGATTACAAACAGTTTAAGATAATATATAATTGTAATATAAATCTCAAGGTTAGGGATATGATCTTACTATAATTTTAACTAAAAAATTTATTTATCTTATAAATTTTATTTTACAAGTTAATTAATTAAATATATATAAAACAATAATTATAAATATACGATTAAGTGATTGTCTCAGTAGATAAACTAAGAAAAAGAAATAGAGAACGTGAAAGGGTTCAACTAAGTACAGATTTCCGGCAATTTCATCCAGTTGCTCGGTAAAGTGACCAGAGAAACTTGGTCAAAACTCAGAGTTTTGTTGATGCAATCACTGACGTTTGTGATGTTTGAAGTTTCCGAAAGCAAAACAAATGTCTCATCACACAAACTACCGACGTCGATTCAACTCAAACAATTACACGAAAATAGACTCATAATTGCCCAAAAAGAAGTAGAGAAACTTGACCTGGAACTCTTCCCTTTCCTATAAAAAAAACATCAAAAGATCCTAGGATGCAAGTGTTAAGATCCAAGCGAAATTGCAATGGTTGAAGAGGTGAAGCTATTGGGGACTTGGGGTAATCCTTTGAATGGCAGAATAGAGATAGCTCTGAAACTGGAGGGTATACAGTACGAATACATAGAGGAAGACCTATCAAACAAGAGTGCTTTGCTTCTCAAGTATAACCCAGTTCACAAGAAAATCCCTGTCTTTGTACACAATGGAAAACCAGTTGCAGAATCTCTTGTCATTCTTGAGTACATCGATGAGACCTGGAAAGATCATCCCATCTTGCCCAAACACCCTTATGACAGAGCCATGGCTCGTTTCTGGGCTAAATTTGTTGACGAAAAGGTGAATTCAGGCATTCATGTATCTTCATATTCTTACCAACTTGTTTCAAATCAAACAAAACCAGTCTCAATTTTTTTTTATATTGATGCGTGCTTATTATATGCAGATCCTGCAAACAGTAGTGAAAACTCGCGACGCGAAAGAAGAAGAGCTACCAAAGATCATAGAAGAAGCTGGTGAACAGATGAAGATTCTTGAGAACGAACTTAAAGGAAAGGAGTTCTTTGGAGGCGAGACTATTGGGTACCTAGACATTGTTGCGTTTTCTGTTGTCTACTTTTCTCAAGTGCTGATGGAAGTCTTCGGAGTGAAGTTTCCCGCTGAAGAGAAATTCCCAGTTGTTTGCAAATGGATTGGAAGGCTGCTTGATATAGATGTGATCAAATCATGGGTTCCTCGAAGAGAGAAACACCTTGCTTATATTAAAGCTCGCATTGAAGATGCAAGAGCTGCTTCCAAATAATTTATATGTATGTAGTTCCAATAAATCTCTTGCTTTTGATCTATCCCTTGTTGGTTTGTGTGCTTACTAAGAATATCTTCAACAATAAATCGAAGTTTGTTTGAATAAAGTCATCCTCCTTACTATGCACTTTTGTTCGTAGAGATGGCAATGCTACAGCGCTTAATTTAATTGCTGAAAATAAAATATGAACTTGATTAATATTACTTGAACGAGCACGAAGAAATAGACTAAGAAGTCTTGAGTCTTATCAAAGTCAAATATTTTACAAACCTGACTAGATTACATAATAGGAGCTTTAAGCTAATTATAGTTACATGGAATCCAATAATTAATGTTTTATCAACTAAAACAAGTTTTTAGTTGATATAATCTTTGCTTATATAACTTATTTCATGATTTCATGATTAAGGTTCAAGCTCAACCATTCCTGATTTGTTAATCTCTTGGGCTTCATTTTGCGGGAAATCCCTAATACTCCGAACCCTTTTCTTACCTATCCCACCCATTGATTTGAATTTTATACTGTACCAGTCGCTACCGGCTTGTACGTTCCATTCCGGCGGAAAATCGGTATCAGTACGGGTATAGGTGATACCGGCGAAAAATACTAGCCGGTATCAGCCAATTTCGTCAGTACTGACCGGTATTCAAAATACCGGTCAAACACCAGTCGATACCAAAAATTTAAAAAATTGAGGAACTTTTTTGTAAAATTTTCAAAAATTTTCAAAATTTCCCTCTCTCCCCCTACCTCTCCTTTCCCCCCTTTTTTTCAAAGTTTTTAAAATAATAATAAATATTTTATTACTAATAATAATTACAAATTAAATAAAACTTAAAAATAAATTATTTTATTTTTATTAAAAATAAATTATTTTTATTTAAATTTATTTTAATATTTTATATAATATTTATTAATAAATACTAATAAATTAGTTTAAA
>JAOTAX010040968.1:0-10904 GCA_025629825.1 Erythroxylum guanchezii
AAATCAAAGTGCGACGATTGGTTGGAAGTGTTTGATCATGTTTTCGTATTTTTGGTGATACCTTGAGCTGTAGAGATACGATTGAGATGATTTTTATTTATTTATTTATAAATGATCTAGAGGCATGGAATTTCTTTTTAGTCTTAGGAATTGGATTTTTTACTTTGGGCCCTAAGACTTTTAAATTTCCATAAGGAAATTTGGGTGATATATTTAAAGATCGGTTCGGATGTGAATGAAATGAGTCCGTTTTTGAGGTTTGACCTGGTGGGAATTCCTCCTTCATGGGAGGCACGTCCGGATGTCACGTAGGACGTCGGAGGCGTGACTCACTGGGGTGGGGTTCCAACATATTAAGCTAGTGAAACAAAATAACACTCAATGTGACATCAAGTGCATAAGTTAACACTCATCAAAAACTTGAAAGCCATTAAGTTAGTGAAACAAAACAACACGCAATGTGACATCAAGTGCACAGGTTAACACTCATCAAAAACTAGGTACCGTCAGCTATGATGAATGCAACATTTATATTTCATAACTGATTTTAGCTCTCTCACACAAACCACATGAAGCATATACCAATTTGAAAGAATCACTTATACAATTTACACCAACAATACATTGAAACCACAAGAGTGAACTTTCCAAGCCAACATCTACCTCATATTCAAAATACTCAAATAACACTTTCATCTCAACTCTAAGAAGATGCATTAATTATGAATAACTTTGCAAACTCATATGCATTTCTTCCTTGATAAATTTATTTAAACAATTTTTTCATTTTTTCATTTTTTCTTTCTTTTTCATTTTCTTTTCTTTTCTCTTTTTTTTTTCTTTTGGTTTTCTCTTTTCTTTCTTTTTTTCCATATAAAAAATAAAATAAACCACATCAACATGAGAATTTCAATGATAAGACATAACAAAACATACCAACATTAAGCAACCCATACATATGTACACCCCCACACTTACACTTTTGTACATCCACAAACTCACGAATCACAAAATTTTCACTAGCTTTATGGCTTGGGTAGGACATTTGGTTATGTATAAAGCATGTAATATGGTTGATACAAAAAGAAAGGTATAAAGCTCAAAGGGGGGTTTAATGAGGGAAAAATCATGTCAACAGGGTAGGCTATTTGGCTAATGTAGTTCGGAAAATAAAGAATGCCTAATCATTTCCTTGTTAATGTATGTGATAAAAATGTGGTATCAAATAGAAATTCAAGGCAAAATCAGGATGTACATGTCATGAAGGTCACACATTATCAAAAGATAATGAGACTGATATGAATGTGTCGATCAAATAAGGCTCAAAATCTCACCGACTTTGCCTACCACTAGTCATTACTCTTCTAAAGATAATGCTTATCGACCAATCACAAGAATAAAAATAATCATGACTATATAATCCTAGAAGCAACAGAAAATGAGAAAATGTTTGTTTTGTTTTTTTATTCTCTCTCTCATTTTGATTGAAAACTTAAAACAAGCAAGAAACATACCAACAAAGTACACACATACATATAAAAAGAAATTTGAAAATGTAAAGAAAAGAAATTTACTTCCATTGGGTTGCCTTCCAAGAAGTGCCTTGGTTTAGGGTCGCTGGCTCGACTCTTTCTTCTCCTTATATGACAAAATTGTGATCTTCTGGTACTACAGTTAGCTCCACTTCCACGCGAGGTTGTTTTGGATGGGGCCGTAGTTGATCATCATCCCCATTCAACATCTTCCCTATCCTCAGATTCTCAATTTTACTAAGTTTATACACTCCGAAAATACTTCAAACGTCTCTTTGCCTTTTTCTTCTTCATTTAAATTGTTGGCCCCTGAAGTTTTTTGAGTTAATTATTATGTCAATGTTAGTAGGATTTTTATTGCTTGGGTTAATGAAATTAAAATGCTAAGGTAACAAGAAAGTTTAAGGGTAGTTTTGGAAGATCACTTAAGTTTAAATAGACTTAAGGCATACATGGAAGTGCAAAAGGGACATCTTACATTCATTAAGAGTATAAATTAGAAGAAGAAGAATTTTTAATGAGGGAGAGAAAGAAGGAGACTGTCGTGGAAGGAGAGGAAAAGAAGAGAAAAGGCTAGGGTTTTTGGGAAATTTTGAAGAGTTTCAAGAATTTGAAGCTAAATCAAGTATAAGCATCATTTTTCTTGATTTGATGAATGAAACATGGTTATGTGATAGTTAGAAGTAAAATGGGGTTAAATAGAGTTAGAATCTGGAAATATTTAGGAGAAGAGTTGAGTTTCTAGGAAAGTTCGCGGTGAAGTTTCCTTAGTTCGTCGTGGTGAAGTTTTTCCTGCACAGCTTGAACATGTTTTGGTATTTTAGGTATAACTTTTTCTGTAGTTATCCAAATGGTATGATTTTTAATTTGGAGTAAACTAAAGACATAGGGATACAAATTGTATGGAGGAATTAAGTCTTAATTCAGTCTCTAAGAATTTTAATCTCTAGATGGAAGTTGAGCATAGAATACTACTTCAATATAAACTGTCCGAAAATGTTTGAGGTATAACTGTCCGATTCTGAACCAAATTGAATGAAATCTTGGTTATTGTTTAAGGAAATCAAGAGAGGGAAGAGGAGCAAGAGGAAAGGCACATTTGAACAAGAAGTAAGCAAGGAATTCAAGGTAGGTTACACTTTTATAATTGAGTAATAAGCTATAAATGCTTCTTTTGAAAGAGCGGAAATAAAGGATTTTTAATTACTTTATATATGTTCATTTATTGCTTGTTAAATGCTTAAAGAATGTTTTGCATGTTTGTATATGAATTGTATTATTGGTTTATGAGATGAATGATGGAAATGATTTGGAAAGAATATTGATTTTTGAAACAATATTATGGTTATGAAATCAAGTTTCAGAAATGTTTCATTTTGGGCAATATGTTTACAAGATGTGAAATGCATGATTATGTGGGTTTGTGGTGGTCCCCTAAGTTAAGTCAAGTGCACTTTGATAAAAGGCTTCTCCCACCTGCCCGCTAGTAGCATGGAGCTCCTTCATGGACTCCCATAAGTTCACGACTACGCAAGACCATTAAATGGGATTGCAATAGTACGTTTTGTTCACAACTACACAGGACTATTATGAGGAAATATGTAGTACGCTCTGTTTTTGGATCCAGCTAAACCATTTTGATGTGCTTACGTGCTCATGATATGTTGACAAGATTGATACATACATGATTTGCATTATTGTGATTTTCGTTGAGAATTTGAGAAATATGTGCTTTATGATTCAATGTGAATTTTTTTGCAATGGGAATGAATATTTCAATGGTTTTGCTTGTTACCAGTTATAAAATTGTTACCCACGAGCTTTAAGCTCACCCCTCCTATTTCGTCCCATCTTCAGGTGAGGAGCAAGAAATCGAGTAGTCAAGGGTTACGGCATCACTCCAAATTTACATATTTTTGTATTTTAAATCAGGTTTTAGGAATTTAAGGCTTTAGCTGCATTTCAAATATCTTTTGTATTTTTGGATTATGAAGCAAATGATGTATTGTGGCTTAAAATGCCATTAAAGCTTTGTAAAACTCTTACTTTTGATATTAATGAAATATATGTTTGGATTTGTCTATTATTTTTCATGGTTTCACAAAATATCCAGATTTGGAAATGAGATTAAGATTTCGAGAACTTGTTTATGGTTAGGTTCATATCCATTTTTTTTAAGTTGAATTCATGAATGTGGTTGAAGGAATTTGAGGTTCCATTTGTATAGTGGGAGGTTCAGGGATTTTCTGGGTATATCCCGCAGGTTTGCCGCGGCGAAGCCAAGAGTTCACCGCGGCGTACTTGACCCGAAGCAAATTTTTTGCTTTTGTGTGGTGACTTTGTCGCGGTGAAGACATATGTTTGCCGCAGTGAAGATAAATTTCCAAGGTTTACTGCGGCGAAGTTCAATCGCTCGCCGTGGCGTAATTGACCCAAAGGGGTCTAGGGGATTTCTCGCATATGTTTGTTGCGACGAACTTCACCCGAAGGGAACATATGGACTTTCTCCCATATGTTTGTCGCGGCGAAACAATAGTTCGCCACGGCGACCATGCCTTTCTCCCGAAAGGTTTTTAGCTTCCAAATGCTAACTCTTCCACTAAGCCTAAACTTTAAGCTTCATAGTCTCATGTCCGATGTTGGGCTCCAGAAATAGGGTCCAACATTTATGGTATCAGAGCGACTAGGTTTAGAAGTATACTAGGCATGAAATGGGTAGTTTAAGATATAAAATGAATATGTATTGTTTTAAATGAATAACTTGCATTGTTTTGAATTATTTCACTTGATTTGACATTGTTTTATATGATTTGAATTGTTTTACTTTATTTGAAATTGTTTTACATGAATTGAAGATTTTAAATGGTTTTATATTGAAGGAGTGCAAATGCCACCTCGAAAGAGAACTCGAGGAGCTATGACTCGATCTCGCTCTCACCAAGGGAACACGAATGAATCCTATGTCCCGCAAGATGCGGGAACACACTCTGCTCCTGATTCTAAGGCACCTAGTCTGCAGCATGAACTGCCACCGCCTCCTCCTCCTATGCCTACCATGGATCCTCGTTTCTTTCAAGCCTTTGGTCAGGCTTTCACTTATGCCATGGGTTAGGGGTCTCAAGTGTTAGTTCAAGCTCTAGCAGAGAGGAGTGGGCAGTATGATAAGCTCCGCAAGTATGGAGTTGTAGATTTAATGGTACTACAAATCCAGAAGAGGCTGAAGCATGGTTGAAGAGGATCGAGAGAGTCCTACTTCAGATAAAGTGCTCTGATGAAGAGAAGCGGTATTATGCAGTTAGCTTGTTGCAAGGGAATGCACTTCATTGGTGGAAATTAGTGCCCCATAGTTAGGTTATGCCTTCGGTGTTGTCATGGAGAGATTTTATTGAAGTGTTCATGAAGAAGTACCTCTCCAGGGTTTATGTACAAGAGAAGGATAGGGAATTTCTGAATCTCACACAGAGGGATATGAGTGTGAGTGAGTATGAGCTGAAGTTCACTCAGCTTTCCAGATATGTGGCCAAATTTGTGGCCAACGAGGAAGACAAATGTCGTAAGTTTGAGGGATATCTTCATTTGGGGGTCAAGGAGAAAGTCTCGATCCACAATTTCTATAACTACCAGTAGCTGGTAGATGCTGCACTCTAGGCTGAAAAATTGGAGAATATAAAAAATGAAGTGAGCTAGATGAGGAAGAACCGGGAGCAGTTTTCTAAGAAAGGGGTGAGTGCTCCAATGCCTGAGAGGGGTGTGAAGAGCCTCCATACATAGAGGGAGATGAGGAGTAGTGCCTCTATCAGTGCAAGCCTCAGCAGCAAGAGACAATAGCAGGGTGGAGAGGAGCAGGAACATGAACCCCCAATGTGAGCATTGTGGGAAGCTGCACAGGGGAGAGTGCTTCAAGTTACTTAGAGCATGTATTCGATGTGGAGAGAAGGGACATATGATCAAGGACTATCCCTAAGTAATAAGTGTTGAATGCATTTTCTCGTTAGAATGAGTGACATTTTCTCTTAGTTTTCGCATCCAATCATTAGGTTTTATACATATTTTCCTGCTAAATTGTTTAGTTTACCTGAATTTGAATTTATAATTGTTTATGTTTAATTTGTAAGAAATGCACTTGATTTTACAACAATCCAAGGCAAAATGCTGGCAGAAAAAGGAGAAAATGCTAGCTACAATGGGAGGCACAAAATTAGCGCTACAGTGGAAGGCAGTCCAAGGGCTAGAGAGGAGCTTCAGACCATCAAAACAACGCAGGCGCAACTTGAGGAAACCAACAAGGACAACTGAAAACGCTGAAGAGGCTGCCGCAGAAAATGAAGAAAAAAATGAAGGGAGTAGGCGTGAAGTGAGGCGTGTATAAAAGGATTTTGAATACAAAGAAACATCATCTTGGAGGCAGTTGATGGCACAACAAAAGAAAGGTAGCTGGCAGCAATAAAACAAAGAGAGAAAGGAGAGTTGGCGGCGCAAAATGGGACACAACAGTTGGCAAAGATGGACCAATCTCAAATATTAATTGTCACATCAAGGCATAGGACAAAAGAAGGATGCAGCTGGTGTAGAGATTGGAGAAAAAAAAAGTGTTTATATGCGTGAATTTAGGCATGAATGAGGGGAGATTAAAAGCTTAGCAGCAGGTTGAGATAAAAGGATGAAGACATGTTGAAGTTGGTGGCCATAAGGGAGACGTTGGCAGCTGTGGCAAGAGGCACTCACGTTACATACCACTCAAATACTCTCCACCACATGAAGACAACTGGGGAGAAACCACCAAGAGACTTGACACAGCTGAAGAGGGCAGCCACCAGACGCATGAAACGCACACATAGTGAGTGAGGAGAGATCCACCAATGAGAGAGCTACAGAGAGCACAGTAACGCAACATTAGAGGGAGACTCAAAAACTCATTCATTTTCTGTTCTATTATTTAATTTCTCCTAATGTTGTTTGCTGAGCATAATTTCTGTGGTATTCATCCTATCATGATTGAGTAGTTTCCTCAAAGCTTTAAGGTTGGGGCAAGCTTTTAGCTAATTTCTGTGTATTAAATCTTGGTTGATTTATAAGTATGAGTTTCATGGTTTGATTTCTCTGTTTTGAAATTGATTTTGTTGGTATTGTGTTTGGCCAACCATTACTTGACATTAGTTGTTAATTAAAGAACTGATAGGTGAAAATTGATAACGGAACTCCAAAACAGTGAATTTATAAATTTCAGATTTAGATATAGACTGAATTTATGAGAAAAAGACGAGTTAGCAAACAACTTAATGGGTTATGCTTGATTGCTAGTTTACGATAGTAGATTAGGATTATTTCATAATATTCCTTTGATAACTTGAAAAAGGATCTAAGAAACTCTAGTCTCAACCTTCTATCAACCATAATTCACCTCATAAATTGATCCAGGTAAAGTCTGTAGAAAATGCTAAAAGTGGAACCATCCTTAAAGCTTACCACATTCCATTCGAATTAGTCTCTAGAGATATTCGCATTTTTGTTTAGCATTGGTTTTATTATTTTTGATAGTTAAATTTCTTAATTTAATTCCCCAATCTTACACAACTACTTAGTCCAATTAATTGAGTGATCCAAGCCTAGTACTTAGACAATTACTCCCCGTGGGACAATATTATACTATACTACTTGAGACCCATGAACTTGCGGAGTTGCATCAAGTTTCTTGGCATCATTGCCGGGGAGTAATCCCTAAGTAATATTACACGAATGATTGTTTAGTTAAATTGGACACTTTTGTTTTTCTTTTTGTGATAATAGATTTTTTCAGAATTGATTTTTGTTTTATTTGTTCTCTTCACTGTCTATTTCTTATTTTGCGCTTTCTATACCTTGCGTTAGATCTTGTTGTGTTATACTTAGTCTATTCAAAAGTCCGTTAGTGCTGAAGAATTGTTATTTGATTCTGAAATCGAGAAGATAGCTAAGGCACTAAGAAAGGAAGCAAAAGCTAGAAAAGCACGGGCAAAAGCATCTAATGCACAGCCTGTGCAGGAACGCCAAATTGAACCCGAATTTACTACAACTTTTCCAACAAAAGAGACAATCAAATCAGAATTGGCCGAACAAAATCAGAGAACTATGAGGGACCATGCAGTCCCAGATTTTGGAGAATTTTGCCCTAGCATTACAAGGCCTCCTGTGCAAGCAAATAATTTTGAGTTAAAACCTGGCCTTGTACAAATGGTGCAGCAGAATCAGTTCGGAGGGCACCCTACAGAAAACCCACATGTCCACCTGAAATAATTTTTGGAGATTTGTGAAATGATGAAGGAGAACGGGGTACTTGAGGATGCTATAAGGCTTCGGTTGTTTCCTTTTTCGGTGAGAGATCGGGCTAAGGATTGGCTCCATTCACTACCACCTAGTTCAATCAACAATTGGCAGGAGTTGTCTAAAGCTTTTATGGCTTAGTATTTTCCACCCGGGAAAACAACAAATCTCAGAAGTGAGCTTACCTCATTTCAGCCCAAAGAAGATGAGTCGTTGTATGAAGCATGGGAGAGGTATAAGGAGCTTCAACGCAAATGTCCACATCATGGTGTCCCAAAGTGGATGATCATTCAAATATTCTATAATGGAGTTTCTCTGGTTATGCGAAGTGCAATAGACGCTGCGGCTGGAGGTGATTTGATGGACAAGAATGAAGACGAGGCCTTCATGTTATTAGAGAAAATTGCCTAAAACAATTATCAATGGAATAATGATCGGAAAGAGGTTAAGCAAGAGGGGAAGAGACCTTAAGGAGTCTTCGAATTTGATGCCTTTACCTTGTTGAATTCGAAATTTGAAGCTCTTTTAAGGAAAGTAGATAAGTTTGCTGTAGCTGCTGTGAGTAATGTGAATGCCTTACAGGATCAGGATTTTGGGTCGAGTATGGGTACAGAATTTCGAAACATTGGGCAAGAATTTGGGGCTGAACATATGAATTTTGTGAGAAATTATGGGCAGAAGAACCAAGGTGGAACTTTCTCAAACACTTATAATCCTGAATGGTGAAGCCACCCAAATTTCTCATGGTCTCAACAATCCAAGCCACCCCAAAGTTTCCCTAACCAAAACCATTACTCACAAAATCAACCGCACTATCAACAGACCCAGCAACAACAAAACTGTGTCCCTCCAGGTTTCCCAATTTGGAGATAACAAGCTCAACCCCAGCCACCTGAACCTAAGTCTAGCCTTGAATCAATGATAGAAACCTTTATGCAGAAGCAAAGAGACTTGATCCACCAACTTACTACCCGAATGCACCAATTGACGATCTATAATAAGATGCTTGAGACTTAGATTGCACAGCAAGCTGCATCACTAAGGTTTGACAAGGGTAAGCTACTAGCACAACTAGAGGCTCCTAAGGAAACCAAGGTAGTGGCACTGAGGAGTGGAAGGGTTTTGGAATCTATGGTGCAGAAGAACAGAGCTGAAAAGGAATCTGAAGGAACAAACCAGGATGCATAACCTGTGCAATCCGATGCTCAGTCTGTGCAACAATCACCTGAGCCGAAAAAATACATACCACCACCACCATATAAGCCACCAATCCCATTCCCTCAGAGATTTCGTAGAGCTAAGCTAGACCATCAGTTTGGTAAATTTGTCGACATTCTGAAGAAGCTCTATGTTAACATCCCCTTCACAGAAGCCCTTAGCCAAATGCCTACTTATGTCAAGTTCTTAAAGGAAATCTTACCAAACAAAAGAAGGCTAGAGAAATATGTGACTGTGGCTCTTACAGAGGAATCAAGTGCCATTCTTCAAAACAAACTCCCTCCCAAGCTTCAAGATCTAGGAAGTTTCTCGATACCTTGCCAAATAGGAACCACAACAATTGGGAGAGCATTATGTGATTTGGGGGAAAGTGTGAGCTTATTGCCATTGTCTATCTATCAAAAATTGGACATTAGAGAGCTTCAACCAACCACAATATCATTGTAACTAGCCGACAGGACCATAAAATTTCCCATTGGGATATTGGAAAATGTGCCTCTCAAGGTTGGAACTCTTTTTATCCCAATAGACTTTGTTGTGCTAGAAATGGAGGAGGATACTAACATACCCATTATACTTGGGAGACCCTTTTTAGCCACAGCTGGAGCAATCATAGATGTTAAGAATGGAAAAATGACTCTAATAGTAGGGGAGGAAGAAATTGAGTTTAATTTGTTAAAGACAATGAGGGCTATGGATGACAAGGATTCTTGTTTAAGGGTGGACCTTATTGATGGGTTGGTTGGTTCTGAATTCATAAAATCTCATCCAAAGGATTCACTGGAACATTGCTTAGCGAAAGTTGTAGCAACTGCAGAGAGTAATACAGAATTTACAGAGAAGGAATAAAATTTTTTTGAATTTGCGTAGATGCTCGATGCACAACCTGTGCCAAGATTTACACAACCTGTGCAACCTGAACTGAAACTATCATCTAATTCGGACAAAGAAGAACCTCCGAATGTGGAATTGAAACCGTTACCTCCTAACCTTAGATATGAATTTCTGGGCCCTAATTCGACCTATCCAGACATTGTTAATGCTCTTTTAAGCCCTGTGTAGGTTGATAAAATTTTAAGAGTGCTTAGAGAACATAAGCAAGCAATTGGGTACAAAATTTCAGACCTGAAGGGAATCAACCCATCTTTCTGCACACATAAAATTCACTTAGAGGATGATGCAAAACCTGTAATTGAACATCAAAGGAAGCTAAATCCAAACATGAAGGACCTGGTCAAGCAAGAGGTCTTAAAGCCATTAGCTGCGGGTATTATATACCCCATTTTTGACAGTAATTGGGTAGGCCCTATCCATTATGTGCCCAAGAAGGGACGTCTAACAGTTGTAAAAAATGAAGGTAACGAACTAATACCAACTAGGACAGTTACGGGATGGCAGATGTGTATAGATTATAGAAAATTGAACAAGGCCACCCGTAAAGACCATTTCCCTTTGCTATTTATTGACCAAATTTTGGAAAGACTCGCTAAACATGATTATTTTTGCTACTTGGATGGCTTCTTTGGTTTCTTTCAAATTCCCATTCACCCTAATGACCAAGAGCGAACTATTTTCACATGCCCCTATGGTGCCTTCGTATATCGAAGAATGCCATTTGGGCTGTGTAATGCACCAGCTACGTTTCAGCGTTGCATGATGGCGATCTTTTCGAATTTTATTGAGGAAATTATGAAAGTCTTCATGGACGACTTTTCTGTTTATGGACTAACATTTGACTCTTGTTTAGCCAATCTTGCGAAAGTTTTGAGCAGGTGTAAAGAGGTTGATCTAGTGCTTAATTGGGAGAAGTGTCATTTCATGGTACAGGAAGGAATAGTCCTGGGCCACTTAGTC
>JAOTAX010041041.1:0-10898 GCA_025629825.1 Erythroxylum guanchezii
AGGTTTGATGAACCAATTGAGTCAAGAATTGATAGTTTGATGAGATTTGATTTGGTGTTTGAGTTAGTATGAAGTGATTTTGCATTAGAATAAGTGAAAGTGGAAAGTTTAGAAGTGTTTATGTTGTTAGGAAGGAGTTTGGAAGCATAAAATAAGGTTTGGAGGGCTTAGGGGAAACCCATGTCCGTTAAACGGACATGGAAGTCCATTTAACGGGCTGTCTCGGGTCATTTAGGACCCTTGGCATTCCCCATGTCCGTTAAACGGACATGGAAGTCCGTTTAACGGACTGTCTCGGGTAAAAAATGAGGTTTGGCCGATTCGTGTCCGTTAAACGGACATGCACTGGAAAGATGATGGATTTTGACCAAATTAGAGGCCGAATCTCGCTTTGAGGCCTCTAATACGAGTTGTAGATCTCAATGTTATCTTTCCAATGGTACAAGAACGAAAGCATTTGGACATTTGTAGAAAAAGTTATGGCATTCGCGCCAAAGTATGTTCAAAGTGATTTTGGGTGTGAGCATGGTGCATTCTTTTGATCATAACTCCCTCATCCAACATCCAATTGAGGTGATTCTTGAGGCAATGGTTTTCTAAGACATGTAGCTATCTCCCCATAAAACTTTGTAGCAATTGGAGTTGAATTGAGGAAGTTTGTATTAAAGCAAGTAAGAGGTCGGTTAGGAGAGCATAATTAAGGTTTGAGCACGTTTTGGTATTTTGATGATATCTTGAGCTATAAAGCTCCAATTGAAGTGATTCTTTCTTTAATAAAAACTAGAGACATAGAGCTATGATTTCTATGAAGAAGTCAAGTTGAAATTCTTATTTTTAAGATTTCCAAATTCAGTTCGCAATTGGGAGAAATGAGGTTGATCATAGTGACAGTTTTGTTTGGGCGCACCATGGAACTATTATAAGTGAATTTTTGGATCGTTAGGAGCATGAAGATAAATTGATGATGTCTATAAGGATTCAAAGATGAAAAAAAAAGAAAAAAAATATAACCCTTCATGGTCATAGGCACGCACGCTCAAGTTTAACGAAAGTAAGCAAGAGAGTTGGGTTCTGGATACGGGATCCAACACCTCCACGTCCAGTACAACAACATCTAGTAGGCAGTCTGCACCCAATGAAGTCCATGAGCTTCGAAGCACAGTACAGACATTGACAACTCAGTTGCAACAGTCGATGGAGTACATAATTCAGCTCTGTAATGAGATGGATGAGATGAAGAGGAGGGGTAGCACCTCATCACAATAATCAGAGCATCTACGGTTACCAAATGAATAGCATACTTGTAGTCATTTCGTATGAATTACAAATACTTATTATATACAAAAGAATTTTTTTATTATCAATTAAGATAATTTTTACTTTATATCATTAATCAACTTTCTGTTTTAATAAATTAAATGTAGAAACAAAAGAATATATTATCAACAGATAACTCATAAATGTTTAAATTATGCATCAACCATAAGATCGTCAAATAAAATTTAATGCAGGAAAATTAAAAAAATAGTTTTAGAAAATTTGCCGACTAAAAAACAAAGTTTGTTAGTAAAATTTATTCGATTTACTGACGATAACTAATAATCATAGATAATGTTGTCATTAACTTACCAATGGAATAATCAATTCTATCGGTAAGGTTTCCTACGGACAAAATCTTGTCCGTAGGTAACTTTACCATCCAAAGAGAGCACAGAATAATCGTCGATATATTCACCGACGGTTATACAAAATGTCCATCAGTAAATTTGCGATAGAGATTCTGTAATTCGTCGCAAATTATTATCCATGGTCGTTTCTCCGACGCTTTAGTCCGTCGGTAAATTCCGTCGCTAACTTAGCTTGCCGATGGAATGTGTAAGTTTTCTGTCGATAATTTCTATCACAAAACTTCAATTTTTTTGTAGTATATATCTAAACAAGTATAAGATAAAGAATATTTTTAAATAATTATCATTAAACTACAATCAAAATGATTGAATATGAGACATAAACCAACAACTTTATCATCAACAAGGTTGACCGACTTGCTATTTCAGATTCGGATTACATAGCTCAAAATCATTTTTGTTCCGTGTATATTATTGTGGGATAAAGATTCTGTACCTAGTGCATGATGATTGGTTGATACAAAGCCAATTTCGAAGAAAAATCAAAAAGATATAGACGGAAGTGAATAGCTTTTGACAGACATGCGCCACATGAATAGCTTTATTACTTGGCAGTTTCTCATTGAACAGGATACAAAAATGTTTTCGGATAGCTTATTTATGTAGTACTAATTATAAATATTTAAAGTTAGAATTTGCTTATCATATACATTAATGATAATCAAATGAAGTTCGCTCTTCAAATTAGTTACTCGATCTACATTAGAAATTCGTAAGTTCAAAAGAAGAATTTGAGATTGCCTAATTAATCCATGAATGTTACTTCATAAGCTCCAGAGAAATTATCGCGCCACTATTTCCGGTGAGTTCAAGCCACTTGATTTAATCTATTATCCGCAGGTTAACCTCCATTATGAAAAGAAAGAAAACTGATTTTATACACAAAAATGACAATTAATTAAGGGGTCGTTTGGTTCCGTTTTCATTTTTCTATCAAAGTTTTTAGTTTTGTTTTCTATTTTTTTAA
This sequence comes from Erythroxylum guanchezii, assembly GCA_025629825.1. Taxonomy (NCBI): domain Eukaryota; kingdom Viridiplantae; phylum Streptophyta; class Magnoliopsida; order Malpighiales; family Erythroxylaceae; genus Erythroxylum; species Erythroxylum guanchezii. The sequence continues at coordinate 2,656 of JAOTAX010041041.1, forward strand.
ATAAAAACAAAAATATGTTTTGATTGTTAATATCCATGTGATTATATTTTATTATTGATGATAATTATATATTAGATAAAACCTAAAAATAAATTATTTTTAGTTAATTACATTTATTTTAATCTCTTATTAATAAATTGTCAATAAAATTATGAAAATAATTAGTAATCTATCATAAGATAAAGACTAATTTAGTAAGAGAAACTTCTTCTTCTTCTTTTTCTTCTTCTTTTCTGTTATCTTTGTTGTGTTGAAACTTGAAACTTGAAACATCAGTCTTGGCTACCAAAAGCCAAATTTTGCTTTGGCCCCCTGATATATTTAGATGGCAGTAGTCAATCCATTTTAAATTTTCTTCCCAACTCCTTGGACTTCTACCATTGTCTATAAAATCATTAGTATTTTGTTGGGAAATTTGGGTGGAATTTAACACGAAATTTATTTTGTATAATTTTTAGAAAATCAATATCACTTAAATTTTATAAAATAATTAAGACATAAAACATAATAAAGCATAAATCTAATTCATGCCTTATTCTAAAGCTTGATCTTTTTCTTATCGTTCCTTTTGAATTATTTTTTAAACTAGCTCATCTCAACCATCGTAACAGCAGAAGTATCTTGCCTCTAACGATATCCATAGAGCTAATTAAGATAACTCTACAATTATTATAGAGAAGGTTAGGCAAGGAGTGCTAACTCCTTTAGAGCCTAAGCCTATTTATAATATACATTTTAGTAATTTAATTGAAATGAAATTATAGTTTTAATTAAACTTTAATTAGAATTATAATTAACTATCAGTTATGCCTAATAAGATCCAATACCTCATATTAATCCTTATTATTAAATAGCTAATATTTAATCATAACGTTTCTCAAACTTTACAATCAAGTTCAACTTAATTAAAATACCTTTTCTCTCTTCAACATATTTTATGTATGTGACTCATTAGGCTCCTAAATATGATGACAATGGATATAAATTATAACACAAAATTATATTTAGAATTAGATAAATTAAACTTTTCGATTTAATTCTCTAATTAAATAATTTATATTCATAGGTCAAAATTGGCATCTAACAATACATCACGATCATCCAAATATTTAAAAATGTCAAAGTAGTTTTGACAAATTGCTTCATGCATGATTTTTTTATATAATTCAATCCTTTCATCATACAATTATCCGATTGCATATAGAACATAGATTTAATGTCTACTTTATTCGAGTCCAATTATATTAGTTCTCCAACACTAGTAATTGATTCAATTAATAACATTTGAAAACTATTTTCAAAGTGCCATTTCACCTTGGTCAAGGATTTTTGGCCTTTCTCTTTCTCCTCTTCTATATGTTGTAGTCTTCGAGCATTTGCTCAGACATGAAATAAAATTTTCTCTCTTTCTTACCTTAAGCATCTCCTCTCCTTTGCCTGGTATTGGCCTCTCGAGGAAATGCAAAAGGTATGAAATTCATCAAGATTACCTATCAGAGAGAAGCAAGTTTGGATGAACTTCTTAGCAGATATCATGCTTACAATAAGAAAGCCCATAGTTCCAGAAATGCAACCAAATATAGGGATTTGTTTAATATGTCTCAAATGATTTTATACATCAATCAGCTCAAAGAAATGAATATCCAGCTTAGGAAATAACATATTAAATAAATAAGTAGACTTATTGATTAAGTTTGTAATCCAAAAATAATAAATAACATGCATTTCTTTTCGATTAAGTTTGTAATCCGAAAATAATAAATAACGTGCATTTCTTTTCCCTATTGGCATGCATTTTACTTTCATTATTCTTTGTACACATATTTTTTAAGTTTATTGAAATATGCTATTTTGTATTAGATGAAAATACCATTATTAGCTTCTTACAAATAGTATATCATCTTGGTCTTAACTATAGACTAAGAAGATATTTATATATAGAAAGTCTATTATTTATTGATAATTTTCTTACCTGGTTTAACCAAAATTGACAAGAAAATAGAAAAAGAAAAAGAAACTAAGGTTAGTTTTATATATTAATGACCACTCCCACTAGTTCTATTTGCCAACAAATTAGAAATCATATACAATATATCGAAGAATTAAAAAATAAATGGTATAATGAACGTTGATATTTTGAAAATCATTACAATTATCTTCAGCTTATGATATCTAATTACAGATCTTTACAACCTATTAAAGAAAGCCAAGATTTAGCTCAAAATATGTATCTTTTTTATACACAACAACTAAATCATTTCGAAAGAATATTAAATGATCATCAAATTAGTAAACCTTATCATGACTGAACAAAACCAAGACGAAAATATATTAGATGTAGATAATTTAGAATTAACAGAATCAACAGGAACTTTTCACATAACTACATTATTATCTAATGAAAAACAAAAACAAATAGCTAAAGCTCAGTTAAATTTAAAAGCTGGACACGATATTTAATCTTCACTCTTTAAAAAAAATTAAATCAAAAAAATATTATTTATTTTAGAAAAATAGTTCATGAAACACCTATTAGAATGAATCAATGTAACAGATATATTCGAATTAGTTTAATTGATCAAGAACAAATCTCAAAACAATTACAAAAAATACTTGAAGACAAACGATCAAAAATTGGTTATATTCATCTATCAACTATACAGATTATGTTAAAATCTACTTTCCAATAAGGAATAGATTCACCAATAAGAATGGCGATAGTAGATGAAAGAATGAATAATTTAAATGATCAAATAATAAGAATAATGAATGGAAATTTAGCATATGGAAAAATTAAATTTAACACTCATTTAAAATTAGGAATTCCTCTTTAATCACCTAATTTAGATGATACAATTACAATAGCTTATAAATTCTACAAAGAAGATTTAATGACTCAGGGACAGTATCCCTTTTCTATTACTTATCAAATAAGTTATGCTTTAACCAACTCTCACCATAGTATAGAATTCAAAAATACTGATAAAATATATCTAGGTCAATTATTTAAAGATGTTGCAAAAGTAGGAACAAATTTTAGAACTAAATTAAGAACGTTACTTGCTATTCAATATCCAATCCATATAAATCCATCGATATTTAGAAGACATTCTTTTTCAGAACAACCATCTTCTTCAACATCATCTTCTCTATCACGATCTTTCCGTTTATCCAAACCAATTCGATTTATAGAATCTAAAAATAATAGAGAACAAAACGTTGAAATTATTGATCCTATTATACCTAGCCATGCAATAGAAAATTCTGTAAAACTAGAAGATATTAAAAATCAAATCACTGATTTAACTACATATATTAAAAATATCTTATGAGTGTTACACAATAAATTAAAGAAATCAAAGAATATCAAGCACAATTAGATATACAAACTATGAAATTATTAAACGTTCGATTAAATATTAAACACATACTTCAACAATTAGTAAACGAAAACAAACAACAAAAAGAAGTTATACAACAGCTAGAACAAATAATAAATGGGTTAATCAAATCTATAAAAGAAAAAACCAAAATCACAAAGGTGGTATCAGAGCCTAAACCTCAACATAAACAATTAGTAAGGCTATGGATTGTTTAAAGCCTGAAGAATCATTAGAAGAAGTGGAAAAGAATATACAAACACAATTAGCAGAAATAACGCAGTTAGTACAAAATCTAACTTTACAAACCAATATAGAAAAAATACATCAAATAACTGACAAAGATGAAATCATTTATGGATATGAATCCGATCAGGAAATATATGTCGAAGCAGATCAACTCGAAAGTAGTCGATCTAGAGGATTAGGAAAACAACAAATTAAAAAAGAACAAGTAAGTGTAGATAAACGAAAAAAGGATCAACAACATTCATATCAATGGCAATCTGGTGATTTTATAAATCGACATGGCTATTATCAAAAAGGATCAAAGATACGTCGAATTCTTACTGAATATACTCCTAAACATATCCCTCTAGGTCATGATGGAATATTAAATTTAGATTGTGTATTAGAACCATAAAAATTAATAATTGAATGGGCAAATAAATTACAATTATTAATCCAAATTGAAAATCCATTTGGTGAATTAGAAAACAAGGAATTATTATGGAATTTTATAACTTATAAAACCTCTGGAATAGTACAAGATTTTTTACTTGATAATGTTGAAGGGATTAAAAATACACCTCTATATCAAAATGAAACTAGCAATGTTCAAACTTTTCAAATCATCTCAGGAGAAATTTATAAAGAATTTTTAGGCAAAGATGTCCTTTCATTTAAATAAGAAGTAACAAATAATGAACGCATTAAGGCTTTATGGCATTTGAATAAGATGTGTATATGCGATATATGTTATTTAGATGAGTATATATGCAAATTTAAAAAATATTATTATAAATTAACTAGAGCTGAACAAGAAATGTACATCCATATATTTATTCAAAAATTACCATATCCGATGAATCAAAAAGTAAAAGCAAAATTTCAAGAAAATAGAACAATCGCTTATAATTTAGGAGGCGCTATTCTCATTGCTCAAGAAATTCTAGCAGAACAATGCTTTGAATCAAAACTAAAAAGAACATTACGTCATAAAAACATTCAATTATGTTGTTCTAAATATGCAAAAGTACCACAACAATATGGATGTGAATCTAAACAAACAATCTATCAAAGACAAAAGAAACCCTACAAATCATATAAATCTTATAAATGGAAACAATATCCTCGCAATTATTATAAACGAAGACCATTTATTCCCTTCAAAAAACAATTTAGAAGATATAAATATAGACAATTTAAACCAAGAAAACAAGATTGTCCACAAAAGAAAAAATCTTGTAGATGTTGGTTATGTAAGGAAGAAGGACATTATGCAAACACTTGTCCTAAGCGAAAAAAAATCCAACTAATAGTACTAACAAAAACTCCATATATTGCATTCAAAAATTTAGAACCCATAAAATCTGATTATAATATAGACTCTACTATCTCTTTTATACATCACTATGATTCCCAAACAGAGTCAGAATCATCAGTTGAATCCGAATACAACTTTTATTCGAGTCATAATTCAAAAAAAAAAGTTAATGCATATTTAGATACGGGAGCAACTATTTGTATTGCTTTGAAACAATTATTAACCAATTGGAAAAAAAATTAGAAAAACCATTACAAATATGTATGGCAGATGGAAGTTTTAAATTTATTTGATATGTAAGTTATTATAATAATATTATTATATAAAAATTTACATTTTCAGTACCTTCCATTTATCAACAAGAATTAGGATTGCCCTTAATTTTATTTTAGGAAATAACTTCTTAAAATTATATAATCCGTTTTGTCAATATTTACATTACATTACATTAAGAACCCCAAGCATTAAAACAAGAAATCAATAATCAATAATTCTCAAAATTCCTATTTACCACACTACCTATTATCAAAAATTACAACTTTTAAACACCAAATTAGATTATCTTCAGTTCTATCTTCTCAACAATACGTCTATTCAACTTGAAATTGAAACACTATTAGAAAATGTTTGTAGTAAAAATCCCCTTGATCTAATTAAAAATAATAATCAACAATTAATTGAAATTAAATTAAAAGATCCTACACAAGAAATTAATATTCATAATAATATCCCATATACTCAACAAGATGTACAAGAATTCATCACGGAATGTGAAAATTTATTAGCAAAACAATTAATATCACCTAGCACTAGTAAACATTCTGCTCCAGCATTTTATATAAATAATTCAGCTAAACAAAAATGAGGAAAAACGTAGAATGGTTATAAATTACAAAAAACTCAATTAGGCCACTATCAGTGATGCATATAAACTTCCACGAAAAGACTATATTATTAATAAATTAAAAGGACATACATGGTTTACAACGTTAGATGCAAAATCAGGATATTGGCAATTAAGATTACATGAAAATACCAAACCTTTAACTGCTTTTACTTGTCCTCCACAAAAACATTATCAATGGAATGTATTATCATTTGGTTTAAAGCAAGCACCAAGTATTTATCAACGATTTATGGATAATAATTTAGAAGGATTAGAAGATTTTACATTTGTTTATATTAATGACATTATTATTTATTCTAATCAAGATAAAATGGATCATTTAAAAAAGGTTAAATAGTCCTTCAATGTTGTCAAGATAAAGGATTAATCTTAAGTAAAAAGAAAGTAAAACTAACACAACAAAATATAGAATATTTAGGAATTGAATTTCAAAATGGATATTTAAAATTACAACCTAATATTTTAAATAAAATTCAACAATTTCTTGATCAGTTAACCAATAGGACTCATGTACAACAATTTCTAGAATTTTTAAATTAAATATCTGATCAAGGATTTTTAAAGATTTAGCTAAAGAAAGAAAACTTTGACAACTAAAATGTGGTAGAAAATCTCAATGGCATTGGAATAATGAAGATACCCAAGTAGTAAAAAAATTAAAAGAATTATGTAAGGATCTACCTGTTTTGTATAATTATCTTTCCAAGGATACACTGCTGGTCCAAATTGATGCCAGTATGGATACATGAGCAGGCTACCTTTTGGCAAAACCACCCAATCAAAATAAGTATTTACTTTGCAAGTATATAAATGGGACTTTCAATCCCACATAATTCAAGTATCCAATTCATGAAAAGGAAACATTAGCCTGTCTCAAAACTTTGAGAAAATGGTGTATTGATATATTACCAGTTGAATTCACTATTCAAACCGATTCCAAGTATTTATGTAGATTCATTCAGTATAATATAAAAACCAATTATAATCAGGGTCGCCTCATTTGATGGCAACTCGAACTCAATCAGTATCAATTTAATATTCATTATATCAAATCTACTGACAATTTTCTTGCAAATATTTTAACCAGAGAATGGAAGCATTATTATTAAGTATCGAAGAAACAGTATCTCAGAAGGAAATAGAATTGATAAATTTACAACAACAAGTTGGCACCATCACGAAGGAACACAATCAACTACCATCTACCATTCAAGTATTAAAACAAACTACAAAGGACCAAGCAGTCGTAACTACCATTCCTTCAACAACTTCAAATATCACTACACCTACCATTCCATTAATCACTCCTCGACAAATTACCCAAACCAAAGTCTCATCAGTTAAACCTAGTAGTCAACCTGAATCACAAAGAAAAAAGGATGCAACAGAATTTAAAACTTATGTTATCTACAATAGACCCATGGCTGGACTCTATGATGAATGGCATAAAGCAGCTGTACACATCACAGGCAGATCAGGTATTTTACACAAAAGCTTTTCTTCAAGAGCTGAAGCTGAAAAGGCTTTAGCAGATTTTAGAAACCCTGTGTTAAAACCACAATATAAACAAGTATTGGAAACACCAAGCCCTATAACCAATATGAAGCTTTTAGGAAAGTCCATAAACATGGACCGCATCAATTCTATACCTACAAATATCTTACAAGAAGAAGCCCGAAAACTCACTTCAGAAATGTTCTATAACTGTTTTCAATCACTAAACACATAGACTGAAGCCCAAATGATATTCCAATATTATCCACAAAACAAAGGCAAATACGGACCCAAAGCAATTATTCTCCCCGAAGTTGATCCATTAACTACCTATCTCTTTTTTCAGAGTGGACTTATCGATACCATTTATCTCACCAATTTATATAACCTATCTGAATTCCCTGTTGGATTTATCCAAGCCATCAAAAATTACAAAGACCGGTTTGCTAAGGAGAGAGAAATATTTATCAAAAGCAGCTACCCCATCTTTAAAGAAAATGATTCACTCAAGGATGCAGAAATTAAACTATCCATAATTGCTTTTCTCCATATTGGAATTAGCAATGGCATTTGTCCGGGAATTGATGAACCACCACAGCATACATTTGAATGGGAACTCATAAATCAATTCAATCTCCATTGCATCGAAGGCATCTTTATCCAAGGAACTAGAATTACTGCCGAATCAAATATCAAAGTCAGCTACAAAGGAATCAATCAAGTTATGATATCAACATATAATTAGTCTGCAATCACTCCCGATGCATTCCATATCATCAAGCAGTTTTTAATTCCATTTTCTACTATGGAAGGCATTTTTGCTGATCTTTCTACCTCATGGAAATATGCAATTTGTCAACAATTACAAGGACATCCTCAACATAAATGTAAATACTACCCCTCAACCACAAAGGCA
>JAOTAX010041117.1:0-10895 GCA_025629825.1 Erythroxylum guanchezii
CTATGGGTCTCCAACGCGACGCTTTTTAAAATAATTTGTTCTCGGATGTCGGAAATTTGTTTCGGTTCGATTGAACCGTTTGTTTGCTTTATTTTCGATTTTGTTTCCGCTTTTTGTTATCCAATTTTTTCGATTCGATTCGTTTTGATTCGATACTCCGAAATCCATTCCTTCAATTTCCGCTTTCGCTTTGTGTTCCGCTTTATGACTTCTGATTTGTTCATTTGTTTTCTCTTTATCATTTCGTTTGCATACTTTGACTTTCGCCTCACGTTCCGTCCTTTCGAATTCGTTTTCGTTCATTTTTGCTTTCTGTCGTTTCGTTTTGGTTATGTTTTTCTGTTTTTTCGGTTGGGGTCTGGTTCTGAGATCGGGTCCCAACATCTAAAGATTTGGAGACACTACTTGTATGAGGAGACATTCTAGATTTATACAGATCATAAGAGTTTGAGGTATCTGTTGAGTCAGAAGGAGTTGAACTTGAGACAGAGGAGATGGATTGAGTTACTGAAGGATTATGACTGCACTATTAAGTACCACATGGGGAAAGCTAATGTGGTGGCTGATGCTTTGAGCAGAAAGTATAATACCAGTGCAGCTCAGATTCAGTTATCGAGATTACCCAATTTGATCCAATTGATCCAATTGAGAGCTCTAAATGTGGAGCTAAATCTGGAGCAAGATGAGGCACTGATTGCTACTTTGAAGCTGAGACTAATGCTACATGATAGGATCAGAAAATTTCAGGGGAAAGATCCTAATATGATAAAGCTTATGGAGAAAGTGAAGGCAAATCCGAATTCTGAGTTTGAATTAAGGGATGAGACATTGTGGTTGAAGCAAAGGCTATATGTTCCCAATGTGGAGGATCTGAGGAACGAAATTCTTAAGGAAGCTCATATGGTCGCCTATGCTAAGCATCCTAGTATTACCAAGATGTATAACACACTGAAACAACATTTCTGGTAGCCTGGAATGAAGAAGCAAGTGGTGGAGTATGCGTCTAAGTGTTTAAGTCATGGATCAGATGAAGTGTTTAGTCTCAAATGAACCAGACGAAGGTTCAATCTCAAATGGAATAAGACTAAGGGCTTATCACAATTGGAACAGACGAAGGATTTAATTAATGATGCGTCAGATGATGGATTGGTTAATGATGCATCAGATGAAGGTTTAGTCAAAGAATCATCAGACGGAGGCTTGGTCAAAAAGCATCAGACGAAGGCTCAGTCAAAGAAGCATCAGAAGAAGGATTCAGTCAATGATGCATCAGACGATGGATTACTTAATGATGCATCAGACGAAGGATTCAGTCAATGATGCATCAGATAATGGATTACTCAATGATGCATTAGACGAAGGATTCAGTTAATGATGCATCAGACAATGGATTGCTCAATGATGTATCAAACGAAGGATTCAATCAAAGATGCATCAGACGATGACTTGGTCAATTATGCATCAGACGAAGGGTTCAGCTAATGATGCATCAGACGATGGCTTGGTCAATGATGCATCAGATGAAGTATTCAATCAATGATCAGACGCAGATTCAATCAAAGGTTCAGACGAAGGTTTCACTCAAATAATCAGACGTAGATTCAATCAAAGGTTCAGATGAAGGTTTCAGTCAAAGCTGAGCTTTGACTCAGATGGAGGGATTCAATCAAGCTGAATCAGACGATGGGGCAGTCAAAGCTGAGCTTTGACTCAGACGGAGGGATTCAGTCAAACTGAATCAGACGATGGGTTTCTAGAGCATCTTTCCCACATCACCCAAAGTTCTATAATCACTAACTACACTCTCCAAAGCATCTCCAACTTATAATGATCATATCTCTTAACTCCTATGTCCAAAATTTTCATATTATATACCGTTGCAAAGTTAGAAAGATAAGCTGCAACTTTCTAGAAGACAACTTTGCCTCTTTTAGCCTAGATTGATTCAGATTTTCCCCTGAAGTCAGAAAACACCTTTTTCCCTTTTGAAGAACTTGAAATTTTTCCGAAGTTGAGTTCCTTTAATGTAACATCATTATTATCCATCCAACTACATCTCATCATTCATAATTCCTATTTTCTTTTCCATAACATCTCACTGATGTATATATACATCAATTCATAATCAAAATCATCATCATCATCCATACACCATTCATATTTCATTAACAACAAAAATAAGAGTTTGCAAAACTTTAATGGCATTCCAAGCCACATTACATCATCGGTATCAAAATCCAAAATACAAAAGATACCAAACCCAAAAATTCTCAAAGTGTGACTAAAACTTTGCTTTTACAAAATCTAACTCAATTTACAAAAACATTGCAAAAGTAGAATGATTCCTCGACTCTTGATTACTCGATCTTATTTCTTCACTTAAAGATGGGATGAGAAGGGGGTGAGCTTGAAAGCTCGTGGGTAACAATTTACAACGAAAAAATAAGTAAAACCTTTGGAATATTCATTTGTCAATATAAAATTCTAATTGAAGTCATAAATCGTTTCGTTCTCAAATCCTTAGCCAAAATTTCACAAATTACAAAACATAAATGTATCAAACTTGTTAACATAACATAAGCGCATAAATATATCAAAATGGTTTAGGTAGATCCAAAAACAGAACGTACTATACATTTCCCCTAAGGGTCCTGTGTAGCCGTGAGCAGAACATACTAACGCAATCCCACATAATGGTTTTGTACAGCCATGAACTTATGGGAGTCCATGAAGGAGCTCCATGTCACTAGCGAGCAGACGGGAGAAGCCTTTTGTCAAAGTGCACTTGACTTAACTTAGGGGATCACCACAAACCCACATAACACATATTTCATAACTTGTAAATTTATTGCCTAAAATGGCACTTTTTTGAAACTTAATTTCATAAACTTGATAACATTTCAAAATTATTTTCGAAAACATGATTTCATTTTCAAAGTCTTTTCATAATCATCACACAATTCATATAACAACATATTGCAATTTCTCAAATCATTTAAAAGTAATGAATGTAACACTTATGATGCAATTGAAATCATTTAACTTCCTTGCATCAAAGAAATCTTTAATGGCTTATTTACTCTATTATAAACATGTATCCACCTTGAATTCTTTTCTTAAAGACTTGCTCAAAATGCCTCTCCACTTGCTCCTCTTTCCTTTCTTGATTTCCTTCATCAATGGCAAAACCTCATTTAATAGGGATCCAATTGAAAAATCCCACAATGCAAAATCACACAAATTAATTCTAGAATACTTAAACCCATGTATTTTCTAAACTCCATGAACTAAAATCCTTCCAAAAGTCCAAAAGATTCAAAATGACCTTACCTTGATTCTTTACCAAATGAAGAGATCTTTGGCTCAAATGGAACCTCTTCTCTTCCTCTACCTTTTTTCGCTTCTTGAACAACCTCAAAATCTCTCTTAAAAACCAAGAAATGATGAAACCCTAGTTCAACTCTCTTCTTTTCTCTCAAACACCGAAATCTCTCTTCTCTTTCTTTCTTATTTGTGTTTCTTCTCTTCTTTCTATCTTCAATTCACATTTTTCTTCTACTTAAAAGCAAGAAAACATTTTCCTCTTTCAATTATGCCCTTAATGAGTGTGAAATGTCCATTTTACCCTTCCTTATAAGCCTTATGTCTTTTATGCTTAAGTGTCTTGCCAAAAATACCCTTAAACATTCTTATAACCTTAACACTTTAATTCCATTAACCCATGCAATAAATCCTACTAACTTTAACATAATTAAATAACTCCAAAATTTTAATTTATCAAATCCTCAAAAATTATTTAAATCATGCTTAACTCAATAAGACAAAAATTCGGGGGCCAACACAATTGCATCATTTTTATGATATATTTGCAATAAACATATTACCACTAAGAATTATGAAAGACTTAATTGTCCATATGAGTGAATTTATGTTCAACTAATTGATGATCTAAAGTTTCAATTAAGAGGGCAAAAGGCCATCAGAATAATCAAGCTTGACCTTCTTACTGGAGATTATATGATCTAAAACACTATTGCATGCAATAAATGCTTGAACAACTTACAACATATTCTCCTAAAACATCTATGTATACATTTTAAATGTTTTGTTGTTGCTTTACGTACTACAATGATGGTCCATATTTATGTAGACAGTAACCCCTTCATTATAACTAAATCTGATGTTTTTGATACAAGATTTACCTTGAAGCAACTACAATAAAGGAAAGATAAGTTGTTAAACAAAAGGAAAAATGGAAGACCATCATTGAATGTCCTCTGCTAGACTCAAAGTGTGTAAGGAGAGTAAAGTATAAGAAAAGAGATATTAATGTTAGCCAAGAGCACAAACCAAAACTCACATTTTGGTTTACTCGTATAAAAAGAGTTGAAGTTAAAAGACATTTGTTTAAAAAGACTACATTATAAGAACTAAAGTTCCAATCACCAATATGGAAACAACAAATTAACAAATCCTCAAGATAAAGAAAGAGGTTATCTACCAAGCATGTGATTGGGTGGTTTGTTTTGAATGTATATCGAATTATAGTTAAGGTTAGGTTTGATAAGAACTTCATCACTGAATTAGCTATTGATTTTTATAATGAATATAAGAAAGGCTCTTACAAATTAAGAAAAATTATGGAAGAAGACCAAATCTTCAAAATTAGCCCCAAAATATGATGTGAAAAATCTGTTATACCTAAAGATGTATAATAATTTGAGTTGTCATATTTTTGCCAAAGAAGAGAATACAAGTAATTAAAAGAAAGCTATAAGATTATATGCCTTTGATCGTCTAGGAAGACCACCTATATGAAGCTTTATATTTAATTAAGTTAGAGAACAACAAAGAGAGGAAATGAGTTGTACTTTTAACTAAAAGGTAAAAGTAAAATGTACTACAATTTATATAAGACTAGGAGTCAAGAAGGATTAGAGGAAAGTGAATGAAAGTGGTTAAGATTGATTCTCCATTAAAATTGGTATAAAGTAAAGTTTCATACCATATACAATGTCGACTCAAATGGGAAGTGAAGAAGGAAATAACATTAAAAGGGAAGGGCTATACAATTTTTCTTAAAAATCCATTAGCTTGATCACAAGATTCTTAGAGTAAGTTATGACTTGAAACCATATAACCATTGAATATTCTAGTAACAATGGTTTTCAAGAAGAAGAAAATGTTGAGGGTGCTCCTTATGCCTTAGAAAAAGGAAATCAAATAACTATTGATAAATTAAAAGAAATCAACCTTAACAATAGTAATAAGTCTTGTGCAATCTATATAAATGTGAGTTTGTTTCAAATAGAAGAGAAGTACTATAGCAGCCTCCTGAAGGAATATAAAGATATTTTTGCTTAGACATATTGATAAGTGCTTGATTATTGATTATTTATTCCCTAATTCTTAGTAATTAAAGTGTGTTGTGCTTAAGGTACTTATTATAATTCATATTTTGTTTTAGGTACAAGTTGGAGGAATAAGAACCAAAATGAGTTGAAAACTTATCCTTATTAGTATTTTAATGGTGTTTGATCTTATTTGCCTTAATGGACGCAAAAAGGAGATGGGTGAGGGTGAAAACGAGACAAGGAATGCAAGAAATAGAGTTAATGCAACTTACACAGTCATGTAGAGGTGAACACACCTATGTATATGACATACACGGATGTGTATGGAACCATGTAAGAGCATGAAGATGAAGTTTCAAGCATCCATGCAACTTATATGGCCATGTAGGGACTTAAATGATTATGTAAATGAGTTATGTTGTAAATGTGTAAAAGTGTATATTCATATTTTTTGGCAAAATTAATATAAAAGGTCACTTACACGCCCATGTAGCTGACTGTGCATTGTTACGCAACCTTTTTAAGTATAAAGGGGTATTGAAGAGGCTGAAAAGGCCATAAAGACATTGGAGACTAAAAAGGAGGTAGATTCTCTTCCCTTTAGAGAGCTACAAGAAGCTAAACTTCAACGTTCCCGTTCAAAGGGAATATTAAGGCTGAATAACATATTTAGGCGTTGATTAATCTAGTGACGTTATTCTTAATTCTTTTTTGGGATTGACAATGTTATTATATGTTTAATGATTTGGATTTATATATAAATGATTTAGATAGGCCAACTAGATTATTCATGTACTAACTCATTGTTAGAATCTAGATTGCAATATGTAATCGTTGTACATCTAATTCACTTGTGATAAATTAAAGATCTATCATCATTAGAGATAACATTAGTTAAATGACTCAAACTTATGTAGTTGTTGTCTAAATTAACCTATTTTTCTATTATGTAATGCGATTGTCACACTAAATCAGAGAGTTTATTTTAGGTTGTATGATAGCTAGGCCTAATTATATAGCTTGTTTTAATTACATACAACATAAGGAAAAATCGAGATTAATAGAATTTGTTGTAAATTTATGGATAATAGTTTTAAAGAGAGGTACAAGAACAATATGATGATTGATTGTGTACATTCATGTAAAGGTAAAAATTAAATAGTGAAGTGAATTCGAAACCAATGATGTGAATTTTCCTTCATATAGTTTCTAATTTGTAGTCTAGTTATTGTAGTATTGGTCTATGGATTGCTACCTTTAAATGGATTAATTGTATGCACGTAAATTAATTCGTATCACTTCACTTTCGAGACCTTTTGCCTAAGCATTGGCTTAACTGTACGTAGGAATGTTCCTCAAACTTGTCAGCATTGGCTTAACTGTACGTAGCATTGTTCCTCAAATTTGATCCATGCTCCTTCTAAGTGCAGATATTGTTTCACTAAAATCTGTTAACTCTTACACGAATATTTGGGCATACCAAAGTACAAACCCAAGTCGGCCACTATTGCGCACCCAGAGCAGGACATAGCGCCAAAGGCTTCTTCACGAGGAACATTCTCTGAACTAAGTCGAAATAGTGCCAAAGGCTTCTTCACAAGGAACATTCTTTGAATTAAATCATTTCGACTTATTTAGTCGGATTTTTTAATATGTTTGGGCTAATAATGTCAAGACAATGACAATTTTCTCTTTAAACTATATGCTATGCTTTCTCTTTCCCACCTTTCCTATTCTTCTTATATTGCCATACCCACTTAAAAGAAGACTTGAGCTGAAAGGTATTTTAAAAATAACTCCCTCTCTTAACTCTCACCTTTGTTAGTTCAATGGGGGTTGAGGCTTAGCCATCAGAAAGGGTGCGTGCCAGTAGAATTTTGCATCTCATTCAATACACTAATAGGCTGGCCATGATTAATGGTGAAATAAAACCTAAAGAAAATGAGATTTAAGAAGTCAAAAAGTACGTAATCAAAAAGAAAAAGATCTATATGGAATTCAAACCTCAAAAGAAATTTGAAGTTAAAGACTAATTGATGGAACTCTAGGGTTGATTTTCCTTACTAACCGATGTGGGGTTTGCGTACTAATACTTTGCTGACTTACAGATGCTAGTAAATATATATTTTGTTTAACGTTTTGCTGCCATCTACTGAATCCATATCTAATTATTGAGACTATGTGTCTGAAACCAGGATGTCAAAACAAAGGCAAAAAAGTGTGCAGGTCAAAGGTCGTCTGATCATTTGCTTTGTTCTTACCTGACATTAATCAAATTAAAACAGAAGTAGAAACACAAAGGGAGTGAACAAAAAAGGTTAATCAGTAGATTCGAGCTTCTAAGTTGATAAGGACATTAGATTCCAGAATTTCACAAAGGCTACAATTAGTAAAAACAGTTTATCAAACACTGCGTAGCATTTCCATATCTCTTTGTTTTAAAAGACAAGGATTAAACAGATGATTGACATTTCGCTATCTCATAGTCTCAAATCCTCTCTCTTTTCTTTCCACAAGATTCTTCACTACACCTGCACAATCACATGACCAGACTCCAGTAATTATTTATCAAAATCCAATCTCATTTTCCCTTTCTTGAAAGAAAGGGGAAAACAATGCTACCATAATAGAAAAGGATGGCAAGAAATGGAAGTGCCTTTAAAATGCAGCTAATTATGAATAGAATTGCATGTAGTACAATGCTATTAATGCGAAATTTCATTATTATCTTAGGAGTGGTCTGGGAATTTATACTGAGAAAAGTATAAGAGTGAACGGAGAAGCAAACAAGGAAAAGGAAAAGGGACGCAGCCTAAAATTTTCAATCAGTTTCTGAAAACATCAGAGCAATAATATCCGACACAGAATTATCCGACAAACTAGGCATGATAGAAACTCGTCTCCACATAAAAGCAAGAAATGCATGCTGATTCATTATCCAACCAGTTCCCAAATTAAGTCCATAACAATGAACAGAAGAAGGGAAAAAAGGATCAAGTCCTTGGTCTACAACATTGAAAAAAGTAACAATCTTTAAAGGTAATTAGTTATAATCAAGATCAAGGTAGTTTGATCAAGGAATAAGAACCATGAACCTTGAGGCCTACAACTTGGTGGGACTTCAAAGAGTGATAAAGAGAGTTGCTTGAATGCAACCCCGATGTCAAACAATATGAGACCTGATTTTGGGTCATTAACGATGATATCTATCACTGGTAGCCATAGAAAGAGTTCTTCCTGAGACAAACCAACAACTCCTGTGAGACTACCGTAGCTGAGATTAGCTCTCACAACACTGTCAAAGAACACCCTATTCTCGTACTTTGTGAAACATGGAACATCAAGAAACACCTCTAGGAGACCCTCTTCTGATAATGTGAAGTATTTCACTTCCTTTGGAAGGAGACCAGCTGGTAACCCTCTTGAGATGATAAGGTCGTGGATTGAAGATGACGAAGAGAGTGATTGAGAGAGAAGGAGCAACAGACTAAGTGTGGCCAAAAAGACTGTAACTTTGATATTAAAGATGACCATGTCTACCTGTTCTTGCCTAGAGAAAAAAAAAAAGAAGAGGGGCTTAAGGGATGGTTTTTTGGGGTGGAAAAGTGGAAAGACTGATTAATGGAGGATTTAGAATTTGGGATTACTTAATTGCGCTTAATTGTTGGTAACTGGGGCCCAAAAAGAGGGTCGTTTTGAATTTTGATTACAGCTTTGATCATCTTTAATTTTGATTTTTTGTAGTACATAAAAAGGCCTTAGCGAGAAAATGGGGACTTTCTTCACCGAAGTCTCTTTGCTTTGGTGCCTTGTTTATTTTTATTTATTCGTAGGTAGGCATCCACTAGGCTAATAATTAGAGGATAAACCTTAAACTTACAAGAGGCTAATTGTAAAATTGTGTAGTAAATAACTATTGTTATGCCTATCCAACAACAGCAACACTAATAATAGCTAATTATGCAACTTAGGCAACAGCAAACTTGATTTGCGTTGATATCTTTCCAATTTAAAGCTTAAATCTCAACTGATTATTACCAAACTTTCGTCCTGTTGAAGAGTGCTACCAATCTCATTCTACCCCCTATTTAGTTTTGCACATCCCTGACATCCTGATGACTGGATAGCGATTTATTCCTTTTTGCACATCCCTGATATCCTGATGAATGGATAGGGATTTATTCCTTTTCCAGATATAAAAGTAGTATAGTAATGAGAATATGGATAGGAAATTAGGCTTTGCCTTATCTGAAGCAAAGTTCCAATAATGCGTATAGAAAGTAAAGTGGAAGCAACCAATCGTTCACATTACATATTGGTAGCAAAATGCAAACACCAAAGCTATAAATGAGGAAATAATGATACTGTAACTGCCGCGTAACTATTGTACGTAGTTATAAACATGGGACATCGAAGCATTCCCACATATACTTACCATAGGTTTAACCGGTTTTCATGTTTACAGTTTTTGTGACTGAAGTCTGAAGAGTGAAAGAGAAACTGAGTGGTCATCTTATCTCGCTGGCAGCCTTTAGGAGTGAATTTTCCAAAGCAGAACGTTGATGAAAGGTGCAAGGCTCGAAAGAAAACATGAAAGCCGACCCTAAAACCTGGAGCATTAGTGAAAAGCAAACCCTACATACGTTAAAGAAGTTAATCAATTTACTAGGGTCCCTAGAATCCAAAGTGGCATTCTCTTTCGTCCATCACTAAGCGCTATATCTTGTTAGGAAACAGCTTGGGCATTAATTTAACGGTCATCTTAATTAACGTGATTAATACAAGGGTAAGAGACAAAAATCTCTGAATTACTTTGAAAAACATAAAAACAAACTCTTTAAATCTTAAAATTTTTACAAAAATATTTATAACTTAAATTTTAAAAATACCCCCTGGCGTGACTTTCAAAAAAAAATTTCTTAGATGACAAATTTAATTCTATGGACCCTAAATATTAACCCATAACCCGACTCCACCCTTTTAACTCAACCTACCGTTAAACTTTTGGAGAGCAGATCCTTTGTCTATTCTTATTATGTTTTATTGTGTCTAATTAAAAAACGACTACCCTAAATATTAACCCATAACCCGACTCCACCCGTTTAACTCAACCTACCGTTCAACTTTTGGAGAGCAGATCCTCTGTCTACTCTTATCATGTCTTATTGTGTCTAATTAAAAAACGACGTTGTTTTTTAACAAAAATTTACAACCATTCTCTGACAGAGGAGAGACCCACAGGCGCTGTTTTGGAGCCAAACGTGGTGAACTCAGCCACTTTTGTTACTTTTGAGTTGTTATTATTCTGATACTTACTTCTTATTATTATTCTGATACTTACTTCAACTATTCTAATACTTACTTATTATTATTATTATATCCTTTTTGCAAAGTATTTATTATATATATTTCGTTTATTATTATATTCTGTAATAATATATAATAGTAATAATAACAATAATAATATTATTATTATTATATATTTGTAATGAGATAAATTTTTATTATATTATTAGTATTATTATATATATGTTATTATTT
>JAOTAX010041143.1:0-10893 GCA_025629825.1 Erythroxylum guanchezii
AGAGAGAAAAAGCGCAAAACACGGAAGAAGTGGAGAAATGCAGAAGAAGCGCAAAACACAGAACACGCACAAATCACAGAAGATACGGAAAACACAGAAGAAGTGTAAAACACAAAAAAAGCCCAAAACACAGAAGATAAGCAAAACACTGAAGAAGTGCAAAACATAAAAGAGATGCAAAACACAAAATAAGTGG
This sequence comes from Erythroxylum guanchezii, assembly GCA_025629825.1. Lineage (NCBI taxonomy): Eukaryota > Viridiplantae > Streptophyta > Magnoliopsida > Malpighiales > Erythroxylaceae > Erythroxylum > Erythroxylum guanchezii. The sequence continues at coordinate 197 of JAOTAX010041143.1, forward strand.
AAAACACAAAAGAAGCACAAAACATAGAAGAAATGGAGAAACACAGAAGAAGCTCAAAACACATAAGAAGTGGAGAAAGACAGAAGAAGTGCAAAACACAGAAGAAGCGCAAAACACCGAAGAATTGCAAATCATAGAAGAAGTGGAAAAACATAGAAAAAGCGCAAAACACAGAAGAAGTTGAGAAACACAGAAGAAGCGCAAAACACAAAAAGGTGAAGAAACACAAAAGAAACGCAAAACACAGACGATGCACAAAGCACAAAAAAAGTGAAGAAACACAAAAAAAGAGCAAAACACAGAAGAAGCACAAAACACAGAAGAAGTAAAGAAACATAGAAGAAGCACAAAACGCAGAAGAAGTAGAAAACACAGAAGAAGTGAAAAATAAAAAAAAACACAAAACACAAAATAAGTGAATAAACACAGAAGTGCAAAAAACATAACAAGCACAAAACACAGAAGATGTGGAGAAACACTGAAGAAGCACAAAACACAGAAGGTGCGCAAAGGGCAGAAAAAGTGCAAAACATAGAAGAAGTGGAAAACAAAGAAAAAGCGCAAAACACAAGTGGAGAAACACAGAAGAAGTGCAAAACAAAGAAGAAGCGGATAGACACAGAAGAAGGGCAAAATACAAAGGAAGCCCAAAACACAGAAGAAGTGAAGAAACACAAAGAAGCGAAAAAGACAGATGAAGCGCAAAATATAGAAGATGTGGAGAAACACAAAAGAAGGCCGAAACAAAGCAGATGCGTAAAACACAGAAGAAGTGGAAAACACAAAAGAAGTAGAAGTACAGAAAAAGAACAAAACACAGAATAAGTGAATAAACACAGAAGAAGCTCAAAACACATAAGAAGCGCAAAATACAGAAGAAGTGGAAAACACAGAAGATGTGGAAAACACAGAAAAAGCGCAAAACACAGAAGAAATGAAGAAACACAGAAGAAGCGCAAAACACATAAGAAGCACAATTCACAAAAGAAATGGAGAATCACGGAAGAAGCACAAAACATAGAAGAAGCACAAAGCACAAAAGAAATGGAAAACAGAGAAGAAGCACAAAACAAAGAAGAAGCGCAAAACACACAAGAAGTGGAAAACACAGATGAAGCGCAAAACAGAAAAGAAGTGGAAAACACAGAAGAAGTGCAAAACAAAAAAGAAGTGCAAAACACAGAAGAAGTGCAAAACACAGAAGAAAGGGTGAAACACAGAAGAAACGCAAAACACTTAAGAGGCGCAAAATACAGAAGAAGCGTAAAACACAGAAGAGGTAGAGGAACATAGAAAAAGCTCAAAACACAAAAAAAGCGCAAAACATAGAAGAAGTGGAAAACACAAAAGAAGCGCAAAACACTGAAGAAACGGAGGAACGCAGAAGAAGCGTAAAACACAGAAGAAGTGGAAAAACATAAGAAGTCCAAAACACAGAAGAAGCGCAAAACACAAAAGAACTGGAGAAACACATAAGAAGCTCAAAACACATAAGATCCGCTAAACACAGAAGAACTGGGGAAACACAAAAGAAGTGCAAAACACAGAAGAAGTGGAAAACACAAAAAAAGAGCAAAACACAGAGGAAGTGAAGAAATACTGAAGAAGCGCAAAACACAAAAGAAGCACAAAACACAGAAGAAGTGGAGAAACACAAAAGAAGCGCAAAACACAAAAGATGCGGAGAAACACAGAAGAATCGCAAAACCCAGAAGAAGCGACAAAACACAAAAGAATCGCAAAACACAGAAGAAGTCAAGAACACAGAATAAGCACAAAACACATAAGAAGTGGAGAAACACAGAAGAAGCAGAGAAACACATAAGAACCGCAAAACACAGAAGAAGCGTAAAACATAGAAGAATTGAAAAAAGCATAGAATAAGCGCAAAACACAGAAAAAGTGGAGAAACACAGAAGAAGCCAAAACACAAAAGAAGCGCAAAACACAGAAGAAGTGGAGAATCATAAAAGAAGCGCAAAACACAAAAAAATGAGCAAAAAGCAGAAGAAGTGCGAAACACAGAAGAAGTGAAAAGCACAAAAGAAGTGGAAAACACAGAAAAAGTGCAAAACACAGAAGAAGTGGAGAAAAACAGAAGAAACGAAAAACACTTAAGAGGAGCAAAACACAAAAGAAGCGTAAAACACAGAAGAAGTGGAGAAACACAGAAGAAGCGCAAAACATAGAAGACGCGTAAAACACAAAAGAAGCGCAAAACAGTGAAAAAGCGAAGAAACGCAGAAAAAGCTCAAAACACATAAAAAGCGTAAAACATAGAAAAAATGCAAAACACAGAAGACGTGGAAAACACAAAAGAAGTGGAAGACAAAGAAGAAGCAACAGAACACAGAAGAAGTGGAGAAACATAGAAGAAGTACAAAACATAGAAGAAGCGGAGAAACAAAGAAGAAGTGCAAAACACAGAAGAAGTGGAGAAACACTGAAGAAGGTCAAAACACATAAGTAGCGTAAAACACAAAAGAAACGCAAAACGCAGAAGAAGTGGAAAACACAGAAGAAGTGGAAAAAATAGAGGAAGTGGAAAACACAGGAAAAGCGCAAAACATAGAAGAAGTGATTAAACGTAAAAGAAGCGCAAAACACTTAAGAAACGTAAAACTCAGTAGAAGCACAAAACACTGAAGATGTGGAGAAACACACAAGGAGCTCAAAACACATCAGAAGTGGAGAAACATAGAAGAAGCGCAAAGCACAGAAGAAGTGGAAAAACAAAGAAGAAGTGCAAAACACAGAAGAAGTCGGGAAACGCAGATGAAGCGCAAAATACAAAAGAAGTGGAAAAACACAGAAAAAGTGGAGAAACAGAGAAGAAGCTCAAAATGTATAAGAAGCGAAGAAGGACAGAAGAAGTGCAAAACACAAAAGAAGTAGAGAAGCTCAAAACACAAAAGATGTGGAAAAACACAAAAAAAGCGCCAAACACAGAAGAAGTGGAGCAACACAGAAGAAATGGAAAACACAGAAGAAGCGGAAAACACAGAAGAAGTGCAAAACACAGAAGAAGTGGGAAACATACAAAAAGAGCAAAACATAAAAGAACCGGAGAACCACAGAAGAAGCGCAAAACGCAGACGATGCGGAAAACACAAAAAAAGTGTAGAAACACAAAAAGAGCGCAAAACACAGAAGAAGCACAAAACAGAGAAGAAGTGGAGAAACACAGAAGAAGCGCAAAACACAGAAGAAGTAGAAAACACAGAAGAAGTGAAAAACAAAAAAAAGTGCAAAACACAGAATAAGTGAATAAACACAGAAGAAGCGCAAAAAACATAAGAAGCGCAAAACACAGAAGAAGCATAAAACACAGGAGATGTGGAGAAACACAGAAGAAGCACAAAATACAGAAGAAGTGGAAAACAAAGAAGAAGCGCAAAACACAAGTGGAGAAACACAGAAGAAGTGCAAAACACGGAAGAAGCGGATAAACACAAAAGAAGCACGAGACACTGAAGATGTGGAGAAACAGAGAAGAAGCTCAAAACTCATAAAAAACGCAAATCACAAAAGAAACGCAAAACACAGAAGAAGTGGAAAACACAGAAGAAGCGGAAAACACAGAACTAGTGGAAAACACAGAAAAAGCACAAAAGAAGTGGAGAAACACAGAGGAAGCACAAAACATAGAAGAAGTGTAGAAACACAGACGAAGCACAAAACACAGAAGAAGTGTAGAATCACAGACGAAGCGCAAAACACATAAGAAGTGGAGAAACACAGAATAAATGGAAAAAACAGAAAAAGCGCAAAACACAGAAGAAGCGGAAAACATAGATGAAGCGGAGAAACACAGAAGAAGCGCAAAACCCAGAAGAAGTGGAGAAACGCAGAAGAAGCGCAAAACACAGAAGAAGCACAAAGCACGGAAGAAGCGCAAAACACAGAAGAAGTACAAAACACAAAAGAAGCGCAAAACACAGAAGAAGAGGAGAAACACAGTAGAAGAGCAAAACACAGAAGAAGTGGAGTAACGTAGAAGAAATGGAAAACACAGAAAAAAAACACAAAACACTGAAGAGGCAAAAAACACATAAGAAACGTAAAACACAGAAGATTGGGAGAAATACAGAAGAAGCGCAAAACATAGAAAATGCATAAAACACAAAAGAAACATAAAACACAGAAGAAGTGGAAAACACGGAAGAAGTGGAAAACAAAGAAAAAGGACAAAACACAGAATAATTAAATAAAAACAAAAGACACACAAAACACAGGAGAAGCTTAAAAAACAAAAGATGTGGAGAAACACAGAAGAATCATAAAACACAGAAGATGCGCAAAACACAGAAGAAGCGCAAAACATAGAAGAAGTGAAAAACAAAGAAGAAGCGTAAAACACAAGTGGAGAAACATAGAAGAAGTGCAAAACACAGAAGAAGCGGAGAAACACGGAAGAAGCGGAAAACACAGGAGAAGTGGAAAAACACAGAAGAAGCTCAAAACATATAAGAAACGCAAATCACAAAAAAAGCACAAAACACAGAAGAAGTGGAAAACACAGAAGAAGCGGAAAACACAGAAGTAGTGGAAAACACAGAAAAAGCGCAAAACACAGAAGAAGTGAATAAACACAGAAGAAGTGTAAAACACAAAAGAAGCCCAGAACACGGAAGAAGCGTAAAACACAGAAGAAGTAGAGAAACACAGAAGAAGCGCAAAACACAGAAGAAGCGAAAAAACGCAGAAAAAGCGCAAAACATAGAAAAACTGCAAAACACAGAAGACGTGGAAAACACAAAAGAAGTGGAAAACAAAGAAGAAGCACAAAACACAGAAGAAGTGGAGAACCACAGAAGAAGTACAAAACACAGAAGAAGCGTAGAACCACAGAAGAAGTGGAGAAACACTGAAGAAGCTCAAAACACATAAGTAGCGCAAAACACAAAAGAAACGCGAAACATAGAAGAAGTGGAAAAAACAAAAGCCGTGGAAAACACAGAAAAAGCGCAAAACACATAAGTGAATAAACATAAAAGAAGCGCAAAACACAGAAGAAGCACAAAACACAGAAGATGTGGAGAAACACTAAAGAAGCTCAAAACGCATAAGAAGTGGAGAAACACAGAAGAAACGCAAAACACAGAAGAAGTGGAGAAACACAGAAGAAGAGCAAAACACAGATGAAGTCTAGAAACGCAGAAGAAGCGCAAAAGACAAAAGAAGTGGAAAGACACAGAAGTAGTGGAGAAACACAGAAGAAGCTCAAAACACATAAGAAGCGGAGAAAGATAGAAGAAGTGCACAACACAGAAGAAGCGCAAAGCACAGAAGAAGTGCAAAACACAGAAGAAGTAGAGAAATGCATAAGAAGCGCAAAACATAATAGAAGTGGAAAAACACAGAAAAAGTGCAAAACACAGAAGAAGTGGAGCAACACAGAAGAAGTGGAAAACACAGAAAAAGCACAAAACACAGAAGAAGTGGAGAAACACAAAAGAAGCACAAAACACAGAATAAACGCAAAACATAGACGATGGACAAAACATAAAAAAGTGGAGAAACACAAAAGAAGCCCAAAACACAGAAGAAGCACAAAACAGAGAAGAAGTGGAGAAACACAAAAGAAGCGCAAAACATAGAAGAAGTAGAAAACACAGAAGAAGTGAAAAACACAAAAAAAAGCACAAAACACAGAATAAGTGAATAAACAGAGAAGAAGCCCAAAAAACATAAGAAGCGAAAAACACAGAAGAAGGTAAAATACAGAAGATGTGGAGAAACATAAAAGAAGCACAAAACATAGAAGCTGCGTAAAGGACAAAAGAAGCGCAAATCACAAAAGAAGTGGAAAATACAGAAGAAGTGGAAAACAAAGAAGAAGCACAAAACACAAGTGGAGAAACACAGAAGAAGTGCAAAACACAGAAGAGGCGCAAAACACTGAAGAAGTGGAGAAACACAGACGAAGCTCAAAACACATAAGCAACGCAAATCACAGATGAAGCGCAAAACACAGAAGAAGTGGAAGGCACAGAAGAAGCGGAAAACACAGAAGTAGAGGAAAACACAGAAAAAGCATAGAAGAAGTGGAGAAGCACAAAAGAAGCACAAAACACAGAAGTAGTGTAGAAACACAGACGAAGCACAAAACACAGAAGAATTGTAGAATCACATACGAAACGTAAAACACATAAGGTGTTAAAAACACAGAAGAAGTGCAAAACGTAGAAAAAGTGCAAAACACAAAAGAAACGCAAAACACAGATGACGCGGAGAAACACAAAAGCAGCGCAAAACACAGAAGAAATGGAGAAAAGCAGAAGAAGCGAAAAACACAAAAGAAACACAAAGCACAGAAGAAGCACAAAACACAGAAGAAGTACAAAACATAGAATAAGCGCAAAACACAGAAGAAGTGGACAAACACAGAAGAAGAGCAAAACACAGAAGAAGTGGAGTAACGGAGAAGAAATGGAAAACAAAAAAAAAGCTCAAAACACAGAAGAGGCGCAAAACACATAAGAAGTGCAAAACACAAAAGATGTGGAGAAACACGGAAGAAACGCAAAACACAGAAAATGCGCAAAACACAAAAGAAGCGTAAAACACAGAAGAAGTGGAAAACACAAAAAAGGGCAAAACACAGAAAAACTAAATATATACAAAAGAAGCACAAAACATAGGAAAAGCACAAAACACAAAAGAAGCGTAAAAAACAGAAGATATGGAGAAACATAGAAGAAGCACAAAACAGAGAATATGCGCAAAACACAGAAGAAGTGTAAAACACAGAAGAAGTGGAAAACAAAGGAGAAGCGCAAAACACAAGTGGAGAAACACAGAAGAAGTTCAAAACACAGAAGAAGCAGAGAAACGCGAAAGAAGCGCAAAACACAGAAGAAGTGGAAAAACACAGAAGAAGCTCAAAACACATAAGAAACACAAATCACAGAGGAAGTGCAAAACACAGAAGAAGAGGAAAACACAGAAGAAGCGGAAAACACAGAAGTAGTGGAAAACACGGAAAAAGCGCAAAACACAGAAGAAGTGAATAAACACAGAAGAAACGCAAAACACAGAAGAAGCTCAAAACACAGAAGAAGCGCAAAACACAGAATAAGTGCAATACACAGAAGATACGCATAACAAAGAAGAAGTGTAAAACACAGAAAAAGCGCAAAGCATAGAATAAGTGAATAAACAAAGAAGAAGCTTAAAACACATAAGAAGCGGAAAATACAGAAGATGAGTAAAACACAAAACAAGTGGAGAAACACAGAAGAAGCGCAAGGCACAGAGAAAGTGGAAAACACATAAGAAGCGTAAAACACAGAAGAAGTTGAAAAAAAAAGAAGAAGTGCAAAACACATAAGAAGCGCAAAATACAGGAGAAGCGCAAAACACATAAGAAGTGGAAAAACACAGAAGAAGCACAAAACACAGAAGATGTGGAGAAACATAAAAGAAGCGCAAAGCACAGACCAAGCACAAAACACATAAAAAGTGCAAAACACAGAAGATGCGCAAAACAATGAGGAAACACATAACGTAGAAGAAGTGGGAAACACAGAAGAAGTGCAAAACATAGAAGAAGTGGAAAACACAGAAAAATGCAAAACATAGAAAAAGTTAAGAAACACAGAAGAAGACCGAAACACATAAGAAGTGGAGAAACACAGAAGAAGCGCAAAATACAAAAGAAACGCAAAACACAGAAGAAGTGGAGAAACGAAGAAGAAGCGCAAAGCACAGAAGAAGCGCGAAATACAGAAGAAGTACAAAACACAGAAGAAGCGCAAAACACAGAAGATGCTCAAAACATAGAAGAAACGCAAAACGCAGAAGAAGTGGAAAACACAGAAGATGCGCAAATCACAGAAGAAGCGCAAAACGCAGAAGAAGTGGGAAACACAGAAAAAAATGCAAAACACAGAAGAAGTGAAGGAACACAGAAGAAGCCTAAAACACAAAAGAAGCGCAAACAAAGAAGATGCACAAAACACAAAAGAAGTGAAGAATCACAGAAGAAGTGTAAAACACAAAAGAAGCGCAAAACACAAAAAATGAGAAAAACACAGAAGAAGTGGAAAACAAAGAAAAGCGCAAAACACACAAGAAGTGGAGAAACAAAAAAGAAGCTCAAAACACAGAAAAAGAGGCGAAACAAAAAAGAAGCATAAAACGTAGAAGAAGTAGAGAAACACAGAAGAAGCGAAAAGCACAGAAGAATTGGAAAACACATAAGAAGCGCAAAACAGTGAAGAAGAGGAAAACACAAAAGAAGCGCAAAACGTAAAAGAAGTGAAAAACTCAGAAAAACGCAAAACACTGAAGAAGTGGAAAAACACTGAAGAAGCACAAGCACAAAACACATCAGAAGTGGAGAAACACAGAAGAAGCACAAAATGCAAAAGAAGTGCAAAACACAGAAGATTTGGAAAACACAGAAGAAGTGAAAAACACAGAAAACGGGCAAAACACAGAAGAAGTTAAGAAATATAGAAGAAGCGCACAACACATAAGAAGAGCAAAACACAAAAAAAACGCAAGACATAAAAGAAGCGGAGAAACACGGAAGAAGTGCAAAACACAGAAGAAGTGGAAAACAAAGAAGAAGTCCAAAACACACAAAAAGTGGAGAAACAAAGAAGAAGCACAAAATACAGAAGAAGCAGAGAAACACAGAAGAAACGTAAAATACAGAAGAAGCGGAGAAACAGAGAAGAAGTGGAGAAACACAGACGAAGCGCAAAACACAGAAGAAGCACAAAACATTGATGAAGTGGATAAACAAAGAAGGAGTGGAAAACACAGAAAAAGTGCAAAACACAAAAGAAGCGCAAAACACAGAGGAAGCGAAGAAACACAGAAGAAGTGGAGAAACACAGAAGAAGTGCAAAACACAGAAGAAGTACAAAACAAAGAAGAAGCGCAAAACATAGATAAAGTGGAAAAAAACAGAAGAAGCGCAAAACACAGAAGAAGTTGATTAACACAGAAGAAGCACAAATCACAGAATAATCGCAAAACACAGAAGAAGTGGAAAAAAACCGAATAAGCACAAAACACAGAAGAAGTGGAGAAACACATAAGAAGTGAAAAACAAAGAAGAAGAGCAAAACACAGGAGAAGTGGAGAAACGTAGAAGAAGCGCAAAACACAGAAGAAGCCCAATACACAGAAGAAGTGAAGAAACGCAGAAGAAGCGCAAAAAACAGAAGAAAAGCAAAACACAGAAGATGCAAAAAACACAGAAGAAGCGCAAAACACAGAAGAAGTGAAAAAGACAGAAAAAGCACAAAACACAGAATATGTAAATAAACACAGAAGAAGCCCAAAACATAGAAGAAGCGCAAAACACAGAAGAAGCGTAAAACACAAAAGATATGGAGAAACACAGAAGAAGGTCAAAACACAAAAGATGCACAAAACATAGAATAAGCGCAAAACACAGAAGAAGTGGAAAAAACAGAAGAAGTGGAAAATAAAGAAAAGCACAAAACAAAAGTGGAGAAACACAGAAGAAGTGAAAAACACAAAAGAAGTGGAGAAACACAGAAGAAGTGCAAAACACAGAAGAAGCACAAAACACTTAAGGAGTGGAGAAACGCAGAAGAAGCTCAAAACACATAAGAAACGCAAATCACAGAAGAAGCGCCAAACACAGAAGAAATGCAAAACACAGATGAAGCGAAAAACACAAAAGTAGTGGAAAACACAGAAAAAGCGCAAAACATAGAAGAAGTGAATAAACACAGACGAAGCGCAAAACACATAAGAAACGCAAAACACAGAAGTTGTGGAGAAACACATAAAAAGCACAATACACAGAAGATACGCACAAAACAGAAGAAATGGAAAACACAGAAGAAGTGGAAAACACAGAAAAAGCGCAAAACACAGAAGAAGCGCAAAACACAGAAGAAGCGCAAAATACAAAAGAAGCGCAAAATACAGAAGAAGCGCAAAACACAGAAGAAGCAGAGAAACACAGAAGAAGCGTAAACTACAGAAGAAGCAGAGAAACATAGAAGAAGGGGAGAAACACAGATGACGCGCAAAACATAGAAGAAGCGCAAAACACTGATGAAGTGGAGAAATGCAGAAGAAGTGGAAAACACAGAAGAAGCGCAAAACACAAAAGAAGCGGAGAAACACAGAAGAAGTGCAAAAACACAGAAGAAGCGCAAAACACAGAAGAAGCGCAAAACACAGAAGAAGTGGAAAACATAGAAAAAGAACAAATCACAGAAGAAACTCAAAACACAGAAGAAGTGGAAAACACCGAATAAGAACAAAACATAGAAGAAGTGGAGAAACACATAAGAAGTGAAAAACAAAGAAGAAGCGTAAAAGACAGGAGAAGTGGGGAAACGTAGAAGACGCAAAACACAAAAGAAGTCCAATACACAGAAGAAGTGGAGAAACGCAAAAGAAGTGCAAAAAATAGAAGATGTGGAGAAACACTGAAGAAGCGCAAAACAGAGAGGATGGGTAAAACACAGAAGAAGAACAAAACACAGAAGAAATGGAAAACACAGAAAAAGCACAAAACACAGAATATGTAAACAAACACAAAAGAAGCCCAAAGCATAGAAAAAGCGCAAAACACAGAAGAAGCGTAAAACACAGAAGATGTGGAGAAACACAAAAGAAGCATAAAACATAGAAGATGCGCAAAACACAGAAGAAGCGCAAAACACAGAAGAAGTGGAAAACACATAAGAAGTGGAAAA
>JAOTAX010041189.1:0-10890 GCA_025629825.1 Erythroxylum guanchezii
ATTTATCCATTATTCTAACTCCCTTTCAACTCAACATCATCCATAACCAAATTATAGCCCATGATTGATCATAAACAAATGTCACTTGCCACATGTCATTTCCCCATGGTTCCATTTGGTCTCCTTTAATAACTAGTCCATTTTGTCTCCAAATTCTGCTCCATTTGTCTCCCAATTTTCAATGACATAAGTCATTAAATCCCAAAGTCATTTATAAAAATTTCCATTGCCATTTGACCCTTATTTTTACTACTATTCATCAATTGTTCTGCCACTTGACATTTTCCTAGTCCAAAATATCCTTAAATTCCAAGAAATTCCCAAATTTTCACCAAAAATTTTAATTCACTACTTATACACTCCAACTCAATTGATAACACATATAGTTCACAATTCCCAATATATTCACATTAAATATCAATTATGCCCGAAAAATGTCAAATGAGTGAGTGTATAATTATTTTCGTGTGCAAAGACCACTATTTACGTGAGTGTGTATGCTATATTATGCATGAGCATGAAATGCAATTTCTTAATCTCTCTTTGATCTCACATGTACCAAATTTTAAGGTTCTAACCCTTAATAGGGACTCGGATGTTACATTTCTCTCCTCTTTAATAAATTTCGTCCTTGAAATTCTTATATGCTTGATCAGGAAGGCAGGGGAATTGTTTCCTCAATTACTCCTCCGTTTCCCATTTAACTTCATCACTCAAATAATTCCTTCCAATTGACTGTAGTCAATGAACTCAATCAATCCTTTAATTTTTTTTTTCATATATCACTCTATCTTAATTGTTTCCTCAATATAGTTCAGGTTACTCACAATTTTTCACTTCGTAAGCTGTCAATACATCTTTGTGAAACTATCTCATTATTTCTTAGCATATTCACATATCACACATTACAATTCTAAGACATCTTTATTGGTACTACAAACTCATATGTTAATGGTCCTATGCTCTTAATAACTTCATGTGGACCAATACAATTCGAGCGTAGTCCTCTTTCCTAATCTAAGCATACCTAACTAAGGTGATACTCTTATAAACATTTCATCTTTCCTTTGATAATTTACATCTCTTCAGTGTTAATACACTTAACTCTTATATCTATCTCATTATATTAATAACTTTGATGTTGATCCACTTAACTCATTTATCATTTTTGGATCACTTAACTCCTATTACATATTCATTTCACTCATCAACAATATCTTGAATCAATTCTGGCCTTTACCTAGTTGTAGGCCCTCTTTATTTCAATGTAAGGGTGAACGACTCTTTTTGTCGTTTTACGCCTCATACAGTATTCTAATGATATCACTATGATAATGATTGTTATGCTTAAAATCATTTAGAACTATACATTGCTCTCATGATCCTATGACTCCAAAATATCAGTTCTAAGCATATCTCCAACATGTAGCACTGTTAGTAACTCATATATACAGTCACTTGTTTCTGTATCCTTAGTTGTGAAATATTGTTTAGGCGTATTCCTACTAGGACACATAGCTTAAGTTGGTATTTATACTTTCTCTAGTAATCTTTTTGCTCAATCATCTTTATTGTGTACACATACTCTTTACTTTAATCACAAAGTATCAATTTTCAATCAACTCAAATTTGGATTCATTTTCAATTTCTCAGTAAGATTCATAAATTTTGAAATCTCAACTTGAGCTTTGCTAATCTTTTCAAGTAAAGCTGATCTTAAATTCAACCACTAATAGTACTTTGATTTGCCCAAAATTCAACTTAACATTCTATGCTCTTTATTACACTAGATTTGGTAACCTCAATATCTAAATTTGTGTTACACCATTATTGAATTTTCTGTTCAATGCATCAATTTACAACACTAGCTTTATGGGGAAATACTCATTTGCTTAATCAACATCTTTCAGTAACCTTATTCATTATCTCAACCTTATATTCAGTTCTGTTAAACTCCATAATTATCTCAAGCTTTAATGGTCTGTATATTTATATATAAATCCAAAATGTTTCATTGTACATATAATGTCTCCAAACTTTCAAAGTAATAACTATTGTAACAAGTTCTATACCATGTATCAAATAATCAGCTCATAAGACTTTAGTTGTCTCAATGCATACGAAATCACTTTATTATGCTGTTTTAGATTTCATTCTAATCCCCGGTATGAAACATCATTGTATGCTATATAATCTCAAATCCCAAATGATATTACTATCATGTTATAATTCCTCAAAATTCTCTTTACATTCATCAGTCATACGATTTACACATTTTTTCCTCAAACATTTTTTTCAGAAATCTTGTCAAAGGACTAAGATCAGTAAAAACCACCCCTTAACAGTCTCTGGTAGTATCCAACATACAGCTAGTTCTAAAGAAATCTGAATGTCGTATATATTCCTTGAAATTTGTCACTTTGTCATCACCTTTACTTTTCTTTGGGTCTCCCAATATGCCATGTTTAGATATATTTGATCAAGCTAAGATTTATTCTCATTAAACTTGGTATATAATTATCCCTACTTCCATGATATATAAGACTTCCTCAAGTAGTCAAAATATTCTTCTCCATTTTTCAAACACATTCGATATATCATCTATGATCATAGTCACTAACCAATCCAAACAAGATTGAGACACTTTACTCTTCAATACTATAATACTGTTAGGGGCATTGTTAACTCTGACAATTACGACCCAAAACTCCTTGTGCCCATGATTTATTCTCATAATTATTTAGGAAATATTCTCTTATATTATTCTCAATTTCCCAATTGGCTTCTTCTCTCGAATGATTTTCTTAATTCATTTAATTTTCTCTTATTTTCACATGGATTTATTTTAATGCCTGCTCATTCATACTAGTTTCTCCACACATTTCGATTTATTAGAAAACTTAATTCCCTGTGTTGGTAACACATTTATTAGATCTAATTTGTATTTCTTATACTTAATGTCACCTCAATTTCAAGAATCCAATCACTCAGTTAGATACTGTACATCAACAAAATGCATACACTCATAGCGATATATTCTACATCTATACTTGAGTTTTCCTTAGGGATGTGACTCCAATATTCACTCTTTGATTTATTACATATTCATTCCTTATTTTTTCCTTTATTGATCATTCTTAAATTGAATCATCTGATCGACTTAACCTAATTTAGGGAAATTCTTCTTTGAAAAAAGATTTCTTGCTACTTTCATCAATACCACTTATGATTTTTTTTTTCAATCGACTATCTTCACCATTACTTGTCAGAAATTTTTAGTGCCTTAAGAAGATCAATTTCAGCTATTTATAATATCTCATTAAGATCAATTTATACCATAACTCATATGATCAGAACATCCTTTTTAATAAGGCTCATTGAAGTATTAAGCAAATTATTTACTCTAATACCTTGGTATACACCATCAAAATCATTACATCTTATCTAAAGACATATTTAGGACAACTCACCAATTAGTAGCTTATGCTAAAGATACCTTGATCTCATTTGATTATAAACAACACTTCCCTTTTTGCACCTACCCTCGATCGTGGGGATTATGCCATGATCGTATCCTTCTTCCTTTTCCTCAAATTCATCATATATGGTAACATCATTAACAATCTCAATTCATTCCCAACTGACCACTATAAGCACTTTCACGTCTTACTCTAACTCATCTTGGACTTTGAACTATAAGAACTATGACTAGCAATTATTCAATAAGTCACCGATTGCTTCCTGTGTCATCTCCACATATATAATACACATATGCTTAATATTTTCACTTGTCATGGTGATCGCATTATCAGATGTGCATTCACACAGGTAAATCAACTAAACCTTGACAACTTTTTCATCTACCGTTATCATCATCTCACCTTCCAATTTCCATTATTTCGTCATACCTACGTATGTTCACAATCAATTTGGAATCATAGATGCATAATCATCCTGAAATTTCGATTTCGATCCTACTAACATATTCTCACACTAAGTCATAAACTCTTATCACAATAATCAAACAATCATTCCAAGCCTAATTTCAGCCTCTCTAGATCATAGAAAATTCTGTTTCCATCCAACTTTGATTATACACTTTAAATTTTGTCGTCTACCATACCTCTGTTTTCCTCCATCAATCCACAACAATATATTCATATCTATCCCACATTCATGGATATATTACCCCAGTATAACATTGATGTCGTATTCTATAATACATCCACTAATATAAATACGCTTAATCTTTATTTGTCATATCGAACCATACACTTTTTCTTATTTGAAGATATCCACAACTTCCATTTTCTCACATTCTAACATATCATCATTTTTCTCACTATTTCTAACAGCTTAAAAACTTAACACATGCTCATGCGTGACTCATACTTATACGACTCAAACTAGGGATCAGTTGCTACTGTCTACTATGACATGACTTAAATGCATGTAACTTGACACATATTTCAAAAACACCCATATAAGATAGTACTTCTGGGCTTTGATATCACATATGTAGCACCCCACTCCCACAAGGCACGTACCCGACATCTATGGATGATATCCGAGTCCATGCCCTGCGAGGGTAGCATGCTAGAACACCAAATCAGTCAAAACTCAGTACAATTTTTTTTAACAACAAACATATGTGAAAAAATCGATAATCAACTTGGGCCCAATCTTTTCTTTCGGAAACATTTTCAATCACAGCATTATAAACAATATACGACTCAGAAATTTCACTAGTTGCTTAGGCCCATTATAGAGACAAAATACTTACAAACATTTCCAATTTGGAAAGTTATTACAAAACAGAAATATTCGCATTTGATCAATCTCATTTACCAAACATTTGCATATTTCACCAATTATTACAGACATAAATATTCAAATACATATTATACAGAAATCACGGAATATAAATTTATACAAAAATAGGAAAACCCTAATGCAAACGCGAACTGATCCCGACATTTATCTTTCCCTTGCCTACAATAAGTATACTTCTATTTGCTTAACGGGATATTCTTCTGAGTCCTGAAAAATAATTGCAAATTTTTGGGTGAGTTTTGCGAACTCAATGAGTGACCATCATCAATGGCTTACCTAATCACGTAGCACATAATTCACCTCATTACACATTTCACACTTCACATTCAATACAATTTAATCACTCATATTATGTATATGCACTACACATGAGACCCACATTCCATTTGTTACTTTGCTGTGACCGAGTGCCTAAACTGTCCCATATAGGGCTCATTGATAACTGTCCCTTATCCGCTTGGGGGATATAAGGCTCATTAAACGTTAAGCCTGAGACTCTGAATCACTTTTGAGCTGGAGACTCATTTTCACTCGTTAAGCTTTAAGCTCTGTTCGGTGGCTACTCTAGTCACAACGACCGTTATGTTTCATGCATTCAAGAAATGAAATGCATCAGTCACATTTGCATGATCCACCTTCATTCACATTCACATGTCATCAGACCGTAGTTCGACATTCAACATTAGAGTTGAGTATTCACACTTTCATTCATATGCAAATGCACTTCTAAAACATATTTAACAATCAAATTATGTACACTTAGTTCATCCAATTCACAGTCAATGAGCACTTCAATATTTCATTTATACAACACATTCATCGGACCTTCTGTCTATAAACCAACACAGTCAACCACATTCACATAATCATTCGGAAAACAATCAATACCAAAAAATCTAACAAAATAAACAGTGGAATGAGACCATCTAGGTCTTCTCACAGTATGCTCCAAATTAGCATTAGCTTCTATGATTCGGAAACATCTGGATGTATACGTTCTATCCTGTATCACCAATATGCAAAATACATTTTGCACACATATTATTAATTGCACAATCATATAAACATTCACTTTTTCACACATTTATATGTGTAATGTATAATGCATGCTTAATGACAATTCTCAGGTATATTTTCCAATTTCACATCTTATGCTCATTCTCATTTCATGATTCATATTTATCTAATTGAACTTATATTTACACTTCATTTGCACATGATCATTCTAAATTCTCCATTCAATCTTTACCCTTTTTATGTGTCTAGCTTATTCATAAGCTTACACCTCAAGAACACTTGGTCACTTTATATCATAACTCAATTTCTCGTCATCTCTTTTCTAACCTCATATGACCTCATAATATCCCATTCTCATCTACAATTAATCACTTAATACATATTACTCACTTCTTTAAATTATAGCTACAATCATATAAACCGTTTCATTCCCATTATACTCATTCATTTGATACTTTGATTTCATCTATTCGTTCACTAAGTTTTAACCTTCATTTTCACTTCAAACCTATCATACATTAGTCCTATAAACCAAGGATCATTCTACGTTCACTTTAAGACCCATTTCAGCCTTAATTAGGGTCACTTGACCTGTGAATGTCTATTAAATGGACATCCATGCCTGTTAAACGGACCTTTACGGGTCACTTATAGAACTTTGAAAATTTGACCCTCTAGACGTCAAAATCTCTTTTCGAGGTCTTCACAGAAGTTGTAGATCTCTAAGTCCTCTTTAAAATCATACCTAAATAATCTCAATTCGAGTTCTAAAGAAAACGTTATGCCTCTTACACCAAAGTATGTTCAATTGCTTTTTATGATTTCCAAATTTCTAACTCTTTACTTACAACATTCAATTTCTCATGCTTAGTCTATCATTTCTAGTTCAATGCTCATCATTTATCCATTATTATAACTCCCTTTCAACTCAACATCATCCATAACCAAATAGCCCATGATTGATCATAAACACTAATAACAGAACATACACATAGATATGCATTCATCATCAATTTTCTGCACATATTCAACTTCATTTCCACTTTCATTTCACTTCTAACTGTCACTTAGATCCTTCACATTTCAAGACACCAAATTAATCCCTCTCTTTAGCTTTATACTCATTTTACATCATCACAAAACACCCAAAAAGATTCACATTAATTCATTAAGAAAAATAGAACAAAAACCCAATATGGATCTAGTTTTTCTGCACTTTTTCCCTACACCCAGTACTGAACTTCAAGTCAAAATTAGAAACTCCAAATGACAGAATTTGAATTCGATATCTTCATACAAAATGTAGCCCTATGTCTCTAATTTAATCCAAGTTAAATATCATCTCATTTGGATAACTACAGAACAAGTTATGGCTAAACAACAGAAGCATATTTAGTGAAAAAAATCACAGCCAATATTTCTCCAGCACACTTTATACACCATTCACTCACTCAATCCAACGTTATGCCATTCCCTAATCTATTATCCATCAAAAAATAAGCAAGACATGAATCCATCCCCATTTCTTATCCATGTTTTTAGCATATACCCATCCTCATATCATGAACTTCTAACTCTTAACTATCATCAATTATGCTCTATTCATCAAAGCCATGAAGAGGAATAGGTTACTTACTTAATTTAGCTTCAATGTCTTCAAATCACCATGAAACCCTAACACTCCAACATACATGATTATCACAAATGGAGGTGGAGTAGGTTAGGTTTCTTTGGAAACAAGAAGAAGATAGCAAATATTTAAGTGGATAGGAATGGAAGAAGGCAAGGTTCAACTTTGAGGCTTGGGTCGTGAGTGTCGTTATTAAGGAGAGGAAGATGAAGAAAATGAAGAAGATGGAGAGGAGAGAAGCATTGTCGTATATAGCAAGTGAAAGACCCAAAACATGGTCTTTCACTTAGTAATTTTGTGTATCAACATATGGTGCGGCAAGTGACACATGTCACTTCCCCATGGTTCCATTTGGCCCCCTTTAATAACTAGTCTGTTTTGTCTCCAAATTCTACTCCATTTGTCTCCCAATTTTCAATGACATAAGTCATTAAACCACAAAGTCATTTATAAGAATTTCCATTACCATTTGACCCTTATTTCTACTACTATTCATCAATTATTCTGCCATCTGGCATTTTCTAAGTCCAAAAGATCCTTAAATTCCAAAAAATTCCCAAATTTTCACCAAAAATTTTAATTCACTACTTAGACACTCCAACTCAATTGATAACACATATAGTGCACAATTCCCAATATAGTCACATTAAATATCAATTATACCCGGAAAATGTCAAATGAGTGCGTGTATAATTATTTTCGTGTGTAAAAACCACTATTCACGTGAGTGTGTATGCTATATTATGCATGAGCATGAAATGCAATTTCTTAATCTCTCTTTAATCTCACATGTACCAAATTTTAGGGTTCTAACCCTTAGTAGGGACACTGATGTTAGAAAAATAGATCTTCCTTTTTTTATTGACACTCATCTTGAAAGTCTATAGAACTTATCAAGAGAATTATGCAATATTGCTATGGAATTTAAATCAGCTTTACATAACATGATCAAATCATCTACAAAGCTTAAGTGAGTGAGCTTGAACACCTTGCATTTGTGATGAAACTTAAACTTGAGGCTTCTTTGAATGATCTTCATAATCAACCTAGTAAGAATTTCCATAAACATCCCCATACTTAAACTTTTGCTAGTCCTCGAGCAAAGACAAAACAAGCAAAAACAAAACACAATTAACACAATTAACAACAAAACATACACATATGCAATAATGGGTCAATGGAATTATACTTCATGAAACAAATTTAACAACAAACATGATCCCTCAAGTTGTTCTAACTTATTAACTTGTGAAATATGTGCCTAAATACTTCAGATCAGATATACATACTAATCAAGACCTTATCGTCAAACTCATTAACTCCTATCACTTACACACACACATTGATAATTATTCAGTCAATCAAAATTGTAACTATCCTTAAGTAGCTTTTCATGAAAATTTGGGCTATTCATTAAGATTGGTAGGATTTATCAAACAACGAACTATTTTTGTTTCTTTTAATTGACATAAACCTAGCCTTTTGATACGACGGCAAATATTTGTGGTAAATGTTCCTTTGTTACTAAATTAGGCCATGTTTTTATTAAATGGCTTGGTTGGAATGTCATTATAGGCTTTTGATGCAAAGGTAAACATTTGTGATGAATGGCCCCAGGTTACTCAGCTACATCACATTTTCAACTGGCTACTAGCTCTATTCATAACCTGATTTGTTTCAAAAAAAGGCTAATGGAATAGTTATTTATTAAACAAAACACACACATTTTTTAATATATTTTATTTCCTACATCATTTCTTTAGCTAATCATTCTCATGAAAAGGTATTATTAATGCTACGTATTCAATTGAACTAAAATTATAAATGAATGTGGTAAATTTCTAGAGTGAATGAACCAACATCATATCCTAATTAACATATGTATTTAACTGAAACAACCTAGAACGCTAATTTCAGAAGCTAATAAATCTTCGCAACCTAAAAGACTATGTCCAAGGCTAAATCGATTCCGTTAAGTCCTAGCCATTGACACATTCATACGAATCACATCATGCAATCCTAAATAAAACTAACATACAACATGTAAAATTCACATTCAAACAAAAACATATAATGCGTACAACCCTCCCCACACTTGGACAATTCTTTGTCCTCAATGTGAGAAGAACAAACAAGTAATACATAAGTTGGGAATGAAAATTAATTAAACATGAGAAAAATGAGAACAATTGAAAATAAAATTAAAATAAAAGACAATGGTTAAGAGTATAGAACCCATCATGGTGATTGAGGTGGTGACAATGTTAGAGATGGTAGTTGAACACCTTGAGCCTCGAAATATCTATGAATACATCATATGTCTTGGCTTTGGCGTCTTTGTTCTCTAGTCATCTCCTTCAACACCTTGGCGTTTTCTAAAATGACTTTGTTAGTGTTTATGATGGCTTTCATTACCTTCTCCCATCCTGTTGGCTCTTCCTCTTTTGACTCCTCACTAGTTGAGTCCTTTTCTTATTACGGTGGTGCTGAGCTCGACCTGATCTGGCATAAGATTTTGTATTGATGTCTCAAAATTCCATATTATGGGACTTCAAGATTTCAGATCTCATCAAGTGATGAGTGTTGAGAAACTCAAGATGGACAGTTAGTCCATTGCAATTGACACCATAGTATTTGCAATAGCCGTGAACAAGTACCCCATGCCCAAATTGTTAATTCTTTTTATGCCCAAATAAGTTCTAAAAATACTTAGGCTATCTTATTCGTAAGTATACGAGGTAGATGTAGTGATTACCTAAGATCATCCCCCACGGAGGTGAAATTGGTTCACTTAAATTAACTTTTAACAAAATAATTAAAAAAAACAAATCCAATCCTAAACACTATATCCCGATTTGTTGAGTAAAGGCTTTAAAAGAAATTATAAAATTATACTAAAAAGTAAACGGAATTAACTAGGAGTAAAAACAAATAGATTAATCAAAGTGGAAAACTCTTGAGAAATAATTTCACTAATTTAATCAGCTATGCATGACTAAGGGGAAATGATTGGATAATTGTCTTACTAAAATTAACAGCTAGGATCTAGGATCAATTCAAATAACAAACTAATCTAACTTTCGTATTTGACAAATTTATCATCCAAATTAATTACTAAACCTGACTAATAATTACCACTTAAAGTTAATATATTTCTAGTTCTTATCCTAAACGTCTATAGTTTCTTATTCCATGTTGTTGGCTCCCGTCACCGGAACCCAACTCTTGAACCGTAAACATGAATCAAGATCATCTTACCTTGAAGGGTTATTCCATTAAACCCTAATTAGCCGTTAATTTTTTTTTTCATTGGGCCCTAATTAGACATTAATTATACCTCTTCAATCTTATAACGTCTCAAAATTCATTCGCAATTTGTTCCATAGTGTGCCCATATAACACTGTCATCA
>JAOTAX010041228.1:0-10889 GCA_025629825.1 Erythroxylum guanchezii
ACATGCTTTTTACAATGCATTTTAGTTCATTAATATTTTCAAGATCGAAACCCCCTTCTTACTAATTTCACTTGCATCTTATGACATATAGGCTAGCTTAGGTCCATTTCCTTAGGTTCCGATTAAATGAGACAACCCGAGGTTGCATCCTATATTGCAATCCTTGGAATTAAATTATTTTTTTGATTTGGCTTCCAAGGGTTTGATCTTTAGATCGAACGATGGCACTGATCAACGTCATATTGCGTTAATCAAGCGATTGAACAAATTAATCCCTAGTTATGCACCTATAAACCAACGAATTCAATTAGAAAGAGTAGATCTGAAGATATTCAATGTTTATTAACAACATAAACTTTATTGAATGTCTCACACATAATAACGGATAACACAGATCCCCTCAACCAAGACAATAAGTTTAGCTACTCATAATAGAATTGAAAATTAAAGAAATAACAAAGTTTAAAGTCTCCATCCTTGGTCCTTTACTGAAAAATATGAAAATACTAAAGGAAAAATGCAGAAAAGTCTCCTTTTATCCTTATTTTTTCCGATTTCCCTCTTATCTTTCCTTGATTCTCTTTAGATAATATATCCCCTAATTTCAGGTGGTCAATCCCCTTGAAAGATGACAATATAATCATTAAAGATTATAAGAATCTCTAGTTTGACTGTTGAAAATTGATCGGCAGATTTATTCCATCCTTAGGCATGCCCACGCTTAGTCATTGAATTGCTATCAAATTTGGAATTTTGGATTTTCTTCATTCTTTTGCATCTTTTTGACTCAATTTCATCTCTAAGGTGTTGAAAATCATCTGTAAACAATTATAAGATAATTCCATTAATTTCGGATAATAATTTCAACACATTAAAGATAATTAAGTATAAAATAAGTGCGAATTAATGACTTAACAAGAGAACCCAACCGATTCTAGGGTTTCTAAACTAAGTCCTAGGTTTTCTAACCTAGATGGGGTATGGGTAGGTTAACTTTGAGTTAAATTTATGTTTGTTGAAATTTTTGTGATTTTGAAGTTTATGAACTTTATTGGTTGTTTTAGGAAGCGAAGGGAATCCTACCCAAGAGCAAGGGGAAAGGCAAGCTTGACTTGGATTTTCGCAAGCTAATTGGTAGGTAACATATTTACGGTTATAGTGTAATTGGGCAAATTCTTGCCTATGCGTGTATGTTGAAATTGACTTGATTGTCAATGTTGAAAAATGCATGATAAAATATGATTTTGTTATACCTAAAAAGAAGTCATGACTTTTGTATTAAATGAAAAGAAGACAAAGCATAAAGTATGAGCATATGAGAAAATGAGCATGTGCTTTTGTTTGGGTGAGAGTGGAACCATTCTATTCGTCACGTGCATGTTGATAAGAGCCTTCTCCCGGCTACCCGCTTGTGGCATATGAGCTCTGAAATTGGACTCATTTTGTTCATGGGGTAAACTTCTGTTTCTCCATTATGTTCTCATGGAACCCTTGAGCCATTTGCTATGCATTGCATCTTTAACTTGTCATGTGTGCTGCATATGAGTGTTATGTGCTATGAGTGTTAAACTAAATTGAAGAATGCTTGAATTATTGAATATAAGTATGTGTATATATATATATATATATATATATATATATATATATGTACTCAATTGGCAATGACTATAAATATACTAGTCACTGAGCTATGTAGCTCACCACACTCTTCCCTCCTCAAGTGTAGAACGTGAAGGATAACAATCTTTACAGTGCATCGAAAACTCCAAGATATTAGAACTTTTGTAACTAAGTTAGTTTGATAAATTTTGGATAGCCTTATAAGCATGTTAAACATTGAGCATCCTCTATATGTTGTAATTTGTGTTAAGCCTTTGTTATAATGTTATTATGTAATTAAAGTTATGTATGGCCTTTTGTTGCTTTGGTAAATGAGGCTACCACTGAAAAGTCCCCCAGGTGTATGTGCATGTTTCTTTGGTAGCTGCATATTTCAAAAATCCAAGTCTTTCTTAGGTGTAGAAATTATGTGCAGACTTCCAGGGAAAAACTGCATTAATTTAGGCAAAATTAGTCAAAATTTCTTTTGGAGAGTTGCAAATCTTTCTTTTATCTTTCCAACTGTATATAGTAAGAAATTTTTGGACAACGGAGTTAAAAGTTATGGTCCCTAGAAGGAGAGACACTTAGGAGTATCAAATGGTATCGTCTGTAAGGATGTATCATCTGTGATGACCTCACATCGTCTGTGATGATGTCTTATCGCCTATAAGGACGTATCGTCCATGATGACATCACATTGTCTGTGATAATGTCATATCGTCTGTAAGGAAGTATCGTCTGTGATGACGTATCGTCTGTGATGACGTCATATCGTCTGTAAGAATGTATCGTTTGTAGAGACGTATCATCTATAATGGCGTCATATCGTTTGTGATGCCATCATATTGTCTTAAGAGTTACATCGCCTTAAGTTGACTTTGCTTCATCTTAAGTTTACTCTGCTTCGTCTTAAGAGTTGAATCGTCTTAAGTTGACTATGCTTCATCTTAAGAGTCGCATTGTCTTAAGTTGACTTTGCTTCGTCTTAAGTTGACTCTGCTTCGTCTTAAGAGTTGCATCGTCTTAAGTTGACTCCATTCGTCTGCTTTCCCATTCGTCTGCTTTTCCTATTCGTCTGTTTTTCCCATTCGTCTGCTTTTCCCATTCGTCTATTTTTCCCATTTGTCTGCTTTTCCTATTCATCTGCTTTTCACATTCGTCTGCTTTTTGGCTTCGCTTGCTTTTCCCATTCGTCTGCTTTATGCTTCCTCTATAGTGACCTTCCGCTTCTCTTGTGCATTGTTCATTTTGTATCGTCTGGTCTAATTTTGACCCTCTAGATGATAGAATCTATCTTCCAGGTCTTCATGAAAGTTGTAGATCTCGAAGTCTTTTTTTAAAAAGAACAAGGAATTGTTTAATCCGATGTTTACATAGAAAGTTATGTCGTTTGTCCCTAAACAAGTTCAATAAGATCAAGGACTAGTACTATTTTTGTTAAATGTCTTCGAATGCTGGGCTCCAGAAGCGGGTATAGCATTGTTTGGTATTAAAGCTTAGGTTTTTCCTAGGCTTAGAATGCATAGTAGGAGAAACTGTTATGTTATGTGATTGCTTGTTGAACTATGAATTGATTGAATTGCATTAAGTGACATGCATGTCATGCATACATGTAGGGATTAAGACTAAAATAAATTGTAAGCTAATGGATAGTGTTTGCATTAAAGGAGTAAGATGCCACCTTGTAGAAGGACACGATGAGTATTGCAAGGATCGATTGCACCTGACTCTTCGCCAAGGGAGGAGAGTATTGATGAGCCTGTAGCCTCAGGGAATGTCGAGGCTTCTGTAGGGCCTAGTAGTGAGCCTAATCGGTCACAGACGTAGGAGTCTCCTCTCCCGTAGGGGCAAGTGCCTGCTCTATTAGATCCAAGGATGTTTCAGGCATTTGCTCAGGCCATGGGCTAGATGTCGCAATCTTCTACTCCGAAGACGGAGAAGCAGTTTGACAAGCTCAACAAGTATAGGGTAGTGGATTTTTATGGGACCACGGATCCAGAAGAAGTCAAGGCTTGGTTGAGAAAGACCGAGAGGATATTGGATCAGATGGACTGTGAGGATGAGGTGAAGGTTGTCTATACCGTTAGTTTGCTTCAGGGAGATGCTCTACATTTGTGGGAGAGTGTGCTGGGGAGTCAAATGATACCGCAAGTGCTCGCATGGAAGGATTTCTTAGCATTGTTTAAGAAGAAGTACCTATCTGAGGTTTATATTCAGCAGAAGCAGAGAGAATTTTTGAGTCTCACCCAAAGGGAAATAACGGTAAGGGAATATGGGCACCGATTTACATAATTAGCCCGATATGCAGCTGAGCTAATAATGAGTGAGGCAGTTAAGTGCCATAGGTTCGAATCGGGGTTACACCTAGCTATCAGAGAGAAAGTGGTGGTACAGAATTTTTATGATTTTCAACAGCTGGTTGAAGCGGCTTTGAGGGTGCAGAACATTGAGAATATAAAGAGTGTTGTGAACAAAAAGTGAAATGAGAGAGAAGTATTCAAGAGTGGAGGTGGTACTTCCACGCCTGAGAGGAGTGTCAAGACTTTTCCTGTGCAGTCTGAGGAGAGGAGTAGTGGTGCAAGCAAGCCTAAACCGATGAGGACTCTTACTGTTTCTCTTCAAGCCTCAACGGTGGGAGGCAATAAAGGGGTGAAGGGGACAAGTCATTTGTCCCTAAGTTCGACCATTGCAGCAAGTTCCATGGAGGGGAATGCTACAGACAGACTAGAGTTTGTTTCAAATGTGGAGAGAAGGGGCGTATGGCTAGAGAGTGTCCATAGTATGCAAGAAGAGAGGGAATCCAAATGCAAGCTTCGAAGAGAACTGAGGCTATGGGGCACAAGACTGTAACTGAAATAGGCAGCTCTGATGTAGTAAAGAGGGTGAATCCTCCAGGAAGACCAAGGGATAAGCACTAGGTAGAGTATTTGCAATGACCCAGGAGGATGCAGAAATCGCTCCAAAAGTTGTGACTGGTATAATTAAATTATTTGAGGATGATTTTGTTGTTTAAATTGATCCTGGCTGTACCCACTCTTTTGTTTCATCGGGTAGAACTATGTACGATAGGGATTTGAGCTTGTTGGATACTCCCTTGATGGTGAGTACTCTAATCGACTAGTATAGTATCATTAGTCAAATTTATAAAGACTGTGAGATACATATTGGAGGAGAACAATTAATGGTGAATCTAATGCCATTAAAGATAGGAGGATTAGATGTGATTTTGGGTATGGACACCTTGGAGAAGTATAATGCCAACATGGATTGCAAACGAAAGATAGTGGAGTTCTAGTTGGATAATGGAAGAAAGGTGGTGTTTTTGGGAGACAGAAAAGTCAGTCCACCTTGAATTGTTTCGGCTCTAATAGCACAAAAAATGACGAGGAAAGGATGTGAGGCATTTTTGGCCTATGTGGTAGACACGAAGGTAGATAAAGGGAAGTTATGAGATATACCAGTGGTCATGAAATTCTTGGATGTCTTTCCCGAGGAGTTACCATGACTACTGCCACCTAGGAAAATTGAATTTTCCATTGAGCTTCTTCCAGATAGAATGCCAATTTCGGTTCCGCCTTATATAATGGCTCTAGCGGAATTAAAGGAGCTTAAGGAGCAATTGGAAGATTTGTTGGAGAAAGGTTATATTAGGCCGAGCTCTTCACCTCGGGGAGCTCTGGTCCTTTTTGTGAAGAAGAAAGATTGATCATTGCGAATGTGTGTAGATTATAGGAAGCTTAACCATGTCACCATTAAGAATAGATATCCGCTTCCATATATAGATGACTTGTTTGATCAGTTACAAGGGGCAAAGGTCTTTTCGAAGATAGCCAGATGTGTTAAAGACTGCTTTTCGAACACAGTATGGCCACGTTGAGTTCTTGGTTATGCCTTTTGGGTTGACAAATGCACCTGCAGCTTTCATGGATTTGATGAATAGAGTCTTTAGGCCTTTCTTAGACCAATTTCTCATTGTCTTTATTGATGATATTTTGGTCTATTCTAAGAGTGATAAGGACCATAAGGAACATTTAAGAATTTCTTTAGAGACATTGAGGAAGAATGAGTTGTATGACAAATTCGATAAATGTGAATTTTGGCTAAAGGAAGTCAAAATTTTTTGGACATTTGATTTTAGAGCAAGGAGTACATGTGGATCTAAGAAAGATAGAAGTGGATGTGAAATGGGAAACACCTAAGAATGTAGCTGAAGTGAGAAGTTTTGTGAGATTGGTCAGGTATTATAGAAGGCTTGTGGAGGGCTTTTCCATAATAGCAACTCCAATTTCCAAATTAACAAGAAAGAATTGAAGAATAGGCTTACAACTGCATCAGTTTTCACTTTGCCTTCGGGTAGTGATGGATATACAGTTTATAGTGATGCCTTAAGGAAAGGATTAGGTTGTGTGTTGATGTAAGGAGATAAAGTGATCACTTATGCTTCTAGGCAATTAGAGCCTTATAAGATGAATTATCCTATGCATGATTTGGAGTTAGCGGCCATAATTTTTGCATTGAAGATTTTGAGACATTACTTATGTGGAGTCACTACTAGGGTATTTACAGACCATAAGAGTCTTAAATAAATGATTAGCCAAAAGGAATTGAATTTGAGACAAAGAAGGTGGTTAGAACTGTTGAAAGATTATAATTTGATGATAAACTACCATCCAAGGAAAGCTAATGTAGTAGCGGATGCATTAAGTAAGAAATCAACTATGGCATATGTGGAGACAGTGTATCTTCCTTTGTTAGAGGAATTAGCCAAACTTAATGTAACATTGAGGCAAGTCGAGTCTGATTGTATATTGGCTAACTTTAAAGTGAGGCCAGTATTGAATGAAAAGATTAAGAGATTCCAGAAACAAGATGAGTATTTGAGCAGGCTCTGGGAAGAGATTAAAACTGGTAAACCTTCTGAAATAGAGATTAGCGAACATGGATTGATGGTGATAGGTAACATATTGTGTATTCCAAACATGTTGGAATTGAAAGATGAGATTCTAGATGAGGCACACAATGCACCTTATACTATGCACCCAGAAAGTACAAGAATGTATAGAGATTTAAAAGAACATTTATGGTGGAAAGGAATCAAGAAAGAAGTTGCAAAATATGTTAAAAGATGCTTAGTATGCCAGCAAGTTAAGGCTGAACACCAGGCACCATCAGGCGAACTTAAACCTCTTTCGATTTCGGAATGGAAATGGGAGAAGATTACGATGGATTTGTTGATGGGATTGCTGAGGACTAGCAGGAAACATGATGCAATATAGGTGATTGTGGATAGGCTAACCAAGTCCGCGCTTTTCTTGCCAATTAAGCAGACAAATTCTTTGAATGCTTTGGCCCAGAGATATGTAGATGAAATAATTAGACTTCATGGGATTCCAAGCTCTATAGTTTCAGATAGAGACCCCAGGTTCACCTACAGATTTTCGGAAAGCTTACAGGAGGCTTTGGGAACCAAGTTGCATTTTAGTACAGCTTTCTAACCACAAACTAATGGTCAATCAGAAAGGATAATACGAGCATTGGAGGCAATGTTAAGAGATTGTGTTATGGACTTCAAAGGTTCATGGGATGATCATTTACCTTTAATTAAGTTTGCTTATAATAATTCTTAACACTCAGGAATTCATATGGCACTTTATGAAGCTTTATATGATAGGAGGTGCAAAACTCCTATTTGTTAGGATGAGGAAGGTGAGAGGAGACTTGTAGGACCTGAGTTGCTGCAAGTCACAGTTGATAAGATTAAGTTGGTGAAGCAAAGACTTAAAGCAGCTCAAGACATAATGAAGAGCTACACAGATGCACATAGAAAAGAGATGGAATTTGAAGTTGGAGACAAAGTGTTCCTTAGAGCTTCTCCATGGAAAGGGGTTTTAAGATTTGGTAAGAAGGGAAAGCTTAGTCCAAGATACATAGGCCCTTATGAGATCATTAAGAAGATTGGGGCTTTAGCTTATAAGATAGCTTTGCCATCAGAATTATCTAGGATTCACAATGTTTTCCACGTATCGATGCTGATGAAGTACCGATTGGATCTTTCACACATAGTTCAACGTTCAGAGGTTCAGATAAGGGAGGATTTGACATATGAGGAGCAACCAATGGAGATCCTAGATTCGGGGGAAAAGGTTTTGAGAAACAAGATTGTGAAGCTGGTTAAGGTCTTATGGAAGAACCATTTGACAGAAGGGGCCATGTGGGAACCCTTGGAGGCAATGAGGGAGAAGTATCCATACCTCTTCGTGAACTCAGGTAAGAATTTCGATGACGAAATCTTGTAGGGGGGATTGTTAGACCCCAAAATTTATTTTATTTATTAGTGATTTATTTGTTTCATTATTTTTAGAGTTGGGTCATAAAATTAGCAAGGATGAAAAGAAATTAGAAATTAGAAGTTAAAATGAAGTGATAGAATTAAGTTGGAATTAAAATGGTTTTTAATGGGTTAAGATAGTTAGTAGACTTAGAATAAATGAAAGAAGGGGCAAACTTGGAAGAGACTTACTAATGGAGGGTAAAATGGGAAGAAAGCCAATATAAGTTGTCTTGAATTAGAAGAAGGGAAGAGAGTGTCGTGGAAGCTAAAAGAGGAAAGAAGAAAAAACGTGGAAAGAAGAAGGAAAAAAGGAAAAATTGTGAGAAGAAGAAGAAATCAGGCTTCTAAGGTAAGTTCATGACCTTTTCTTCTTGCTTTATCAAAGAAATGGGTTTTTGTATTGAGAATAGTTGCAGGAAGAAGATGGTTGAGAGAACCCAATCGATTCTAAGGTTTCTAAACTAGGTCTTAGGTTTTCTAACCTAGATGGGGTAAGGGTAGGTTAAATTTATGTTTGTTGAAATTTTTGTCATTTTGAAGTTTATGAACTTTATTAGAATGTTGTTTTGAATGGAACCTTGGTTGTTTTAGGAACCAAGGGAATCCAACTCAAGAGCAAGGGGAAAGACAAGCTTTACTTGGATTTTTGCAAGCTAATTTGTGGGTAGCATATTTATGGTTATAGTGTAATTGGGCAAATTCTTGCCTATGTGTGTATGTTGAAATTGACTTGTTTGTAAATGTTGAAAATTGCATGATGAAATATGATTTTGTTATACCTCAAAAGAGGTCATGACTTTTGTATTAAATGAAAAGAAGACAAAGCATAAAGTATGAGCATATGAGAAAAGAAATACGTGCTTTTGTTTGGGCGAGAATGGAACCATTCTGTTCATCATGTGCATGTTGACAAGAGCCTTCTCCCGGCTACCCGCTTGTAGCATATGAGCTTCGAAATTGGACTCATTCTGTTCATAGGGTAAACTTCGGTTTCTCCATTCTATTCTCATGGAACCCCATGCGATTTGATATGCATTACATCTTTAACTTGTCATGTATGCTGTATATGAGTGTTATGTGCTATGATTGTTAAACTAAATTGAAGAATGCTTGAATTATTGAATATAAGTGTGTAAATATATATATATATATACATATGCTTGAATTTGTGGTCAATTGACAATGACTATAAATATGCTAGTCACTGAGCTATGTAGCTCACCCCACTCTTCCCTCCTCAAGTGCAGAACGTGAAGGATAGCAATCCTTACAGGGCATTGGAAACTTTAAGATATTAGAACTTTTTGTAGATCTATCTTTAAGGTCTTCATGAAAGTTGTAGATCTCAAAGTCTTCTTTTCAAAAGTCCAAGGAATTGTTTAATCCGACGTCTCCCTAAATAAGTTCAATAAGGCCAAGGACCAGTATTATTTTTGTTAAATGTCTCTGAATGCTGGGCTTCAAAAGCGGGGTCCAGCACATGTACCCATCCTCAATTTATGAACATTTAACCTGTAACTATCATCAAATTATCTTTCATTCATCAAATCAAGAAGAGTGATGCTTATACTTACTTGATTTAGCTTCAAGATCTTCAAACTCTTCAAGATCTCTCTTAACCCTAGCTTTATTTTTTCACACGTGCATCATCATTCAAGGGTGGTAGGGTTAGGTCTTTAGTAAGAAATGAAGAAAATAGAATGGCTAGTGATGGAAGAAAGCAAGGTTTAACTTTGTGCCTTGGAGAAGAGAGTGTCGTGAGTGAAGAAGAGAGAAAGATGAAGAAAAATGAAGAAGATGAAGAAATGAAGCTAGTTTCGTGAGCGACAAGAGAAAGACCACAATATGTGTAACATCCCGTTCCCATATTAAGGGTGAGGACCTGAAATTTCAGTCCATGTTAGCTTAAAGAGAGAATAAGGAAATGTATTTTCTTGCAGATGCATAGCATATATGTACATAAATAGTGAATGTTTGCACATAAAAAAGTGATACATGCATTCATTGATAACTTCTGGGTATAATCGAAGCTAAATGTGATTTTATTGAAAATGAGAAGTAGAGGGAATAGAAAGAGTGATCCTGGTATGAGTTGTGATAAGGAAAAATTTAGAAACAAAATTGGTAGCGAACTTGAAAATGTTCACTGAGTGTGCTTCGGCCTGTGAGCCATAACATATTCTTTAGTTATCTAAACAAGATGATTCTTGATTTGGATTAAACTAGAAATGTAAGACTAAAATTCTTATGAAGGCATTGAATTTCAATTCTGTCTCTAAGAGTCTCAAAAGTTATCATGAAGTTAAGAATTTGGTGCAGTATGTTGGTGTATGAATAGAAAATTCGTCTTCGGACTTTAGGGGAAAATTTGGAATTGGTATAAATATATTTTAGCAAGGTTACCTTCTGGAAAGTTGTAGAGCTTTCTTTTATCTTTCCAACGGTTTATAGTATGAAAATTCTGGATATCGAAGTCAAAAGTTATGATTCTCATAAGTGGAGACGTTCTGGAGCAAAAGTGAGACGGAAGAAGTGAGATGCAAAAGTGAGACGATAGAAGTGAGACGGAAGTTTTGAGATGATAGAAATGAGACGGAAGGAAATGAGACGGAAGGAAATGAGACGGAGGAAATGGGACGAAAGAAAATCATACGGAAGAAATGAGACGAAAGAAAATGAGACGAAAGAAAATGAGACGATAGAAATGAGATGACAGAAATGAGAAGATAGAACTGAGATGAAAGGAAAGTGAGAGGATAAAAAAGTGAGACGATACAAAAGTCAAACGATAGAATCAACCTTCGAGGTCTTCATGAAAGTTGTAGATATCGAAGTCCTCTTTCTAATGGTCTAAAAATGAGTTCAATCCAACATTTTTTGTGAAAGTTATGGAAATCGCGCCATAATAGGTTCAATTTGATAGAGGTCACAAACATGGTTGCTTCTTTTGACCATA
>JAOTAX010041248.1:0-10888 GCA_025629825.1 Erythroxylum guanchezii
AATTCAACAGGTCTGCTACTAACTGATTAAACATAGTGATGTGTTCATTCATAGTAGTACCTGGTCGGTAATCAAATTGGAACATCCTTTTTTTCATAAGGAGCTTATTCTGACCACTCTTTTTCAGAAATTTGTCTTCCAATGCCTTCCACAATTTGTGTGCAGAAGTCTCGTTCTTGAAAGGAATACAGATGGGAGTGGGCTTTCCAGGGAATCATTAGAGATGCTTTCTACACAGCTTTTGAATCGGGCAATAAAAGGAGATGTAAGAAAATGGTGGAGTTGCTTATCGGCTATTCAGTTAAGAGTAATGACATTTTCTCTAGGCAGTACATTTTTACACCAAATCTTGTTTGGCTCGGTAGTATTACGCCATTGCACTTGGATACTTGTACATCAGGCTCGAAGGAGATGATTGATGCTTTAACAAGTGATCCACATGAGATGATTGAGGCTTGGAGGAGATGATTGATGCTTTAACAAATTATCTTCTTTCCCTTTAGTTTTTTTAGTGATTAACTCTTGTTTGAATGATGGTTTCAAAAGCTTTTCCACTTCCTGGACACAAACATTCAATAGCAAGCAGAGAATCAATATACAATTCCATGCTAGTTAATATCTTGATCATTCTGATTGGTTTTGATTGCTGATAGACAAAGGAATGGCTAGTAAACAATCGTAGAATGCACTGAAACCTTCAATTCAAAATGATATGATTGTATCTTTATAGATAATCACCTCGAACCACTATAATTTCTGTTGCATCTGCAATGCCGGACTAAAAATCTGATCGGTTGGCCCTAACAATCCTGCCAAGTGTAAGATGTTGTTTCTATTGGAATCCAACCGTCATTGAATCATTGGCGCAGTGGAAATTTTTTTTACAGATTCTGAGTGGATCCCGATAATTGATTAAACTTGAATAAAACATAAATCGATTTAAAAATCGTATCTTGTTCACATTTTGTTGAAAAATTTTTGAAATTTTTCTCTGATTGATCAATCACGAGCTGTCTAATTGTCCAGCCTCTGATGGTATCCACAGAGCAATTCCCAAATTGTTTTGAGAAGAAGACAAAAATGTTAGCTTCTAAAAAGCTCTTCTTTTTAAATAAAAAAATCATAACAGACTTTCATTAAAATTAATCTCTTTAATTATAATTAAAATCAAGTTCTAATTATAATTAATTTAATTTTAATAAAATCAAATATCTCATATTTGATTCTCAAAGTTTCTCAAACTTTATAATTAAGTCCAACTTAATTAAATTGATTTTTCTTTCATAAATTGCTTTTTGATGTGTGACCCAATAGGTTCCTAATAAACTGGCAATGATTAAAAATTATAATTATAATTCATAATTAGAATTAGATAAATTAAAACTCCTTTTAATTTATCTTTAATTCTTTAATTAAATAATTCATAATTATAAATCAAGATTGTGTCTAGCAACATGTCATGATTACCCAAATATCAGGAATGTCAAAGTGATTGGCTTAACCTCATGCATGGCTATAATGTATAATTTAATCATTTCGCCATTCAATATTCTAATTGGACAGAGTATGGATAAAATATCTACTCTTATCATCCAATCATGTTTGTTTCTGCTAATTAATAATTGATTTATAATTGAAATTTGAAAACTCCTTTTCAAATATTAATTCACTCTGGCCAGAGAATTCCATAAATCATTACTAATTAAAAACAGTAGAATATTCTCTCTAATTACTTTAGAGTAATGAATCCTATATTGACTTATTCAACTATCTACATATGGTTCAAATTGTATCTAATTATTGCCGACTGAATTATCTTAGGACAATTCATAAGTAGCATCAAAATACAGTAATTCCCACACTAGATACCTTGGTAATCTCAAGTCTTGGGATCAATTATACAACCATTATTATGAGATAATTCATAGACACATAAGTAATATTTCATTCAGAATTCTCATAATCAGGTCAGTTCACCAATCTAGGCCTTATAAATTTTATATGTTTCTTAGATGAACGGTAAAAGTACTCAACTAACATTAAGAACATTTCATATGGGTGGAGTATTCACGGGGGGTAAAGAGGCTCGTGGGATTGACACTAAGGGTTATAGGTGGCTATATTTTTTGGAACGTCCAAAATGCCTATACGAACTCAATTCATTATTTCGGGATAGGCATATAGAATCAAAGGAAAAAGCCTCGGGGTCTCAAAGGGGCGTGGAAACACATAAGAACTCTTGAAACTGCCATAAAAAAAGTTATTTAGTATAATTGAACAACAATCAGAAGCAGGACGCTTTCCATTGCTATGCGATAGTATTAAATGATATCAATTATTCTTTAATAATCACCCACACTTTAGTTTAAGTATCTCTATACTTTAATTTATGATATCAATTACTTTGTTCATAAGAAAGAAACATAATGTGTGCTAGTTTTATCGTTTTAACAACATCCAGTCTTGACGAAACTACAACTAGGAACATTTAGGAATAACACGTAAGTGTAAATTGAATTTCATAATTATAATCTCATCATAATTTTAATTACACAGTAATTATTCAAAAGATTTTATCTTTAGTATTAAATCATAAAATATTAATAAAATTAATACATAAAGATAAATAACGCCTTTTTATTAATTAAAATATAAGTTATTGTTGGAAGTTACACAAGAAGTAACTTCTAATGATTATATTCGTCCTCATATAAAAGGAGGATTAAGGGCGTGGAAAAGGATAATTACATTCATTACAATCCAAGAGAAAAACTCCCTTAATTCTTAAACTCTCTTCATTCTTCGTCATATGAATCACACTATCAAATATTAGAGTTTGAGTCGTGGATTAACAGTGACTCTAGTAGCCAACCGTAAAACATGGATTAGCAAACAAATAATTGATCGACCGCTTCCGTATTAAGGTCAGTCCTTATAAATCCATATTGGTATCAAAGCAAGGTTTTCATTCACGTCATACTTCAAATATAGATTTGTCTCTTGTTTTTGTTTTATATGGCTGTCATATAAAAACGAAAACAACATTGATATCTTATGCTTTGTTCTCTTGTTTTTTTTGTTTCGTTATTCATGCACTTATAATCTTGTCTTTATTACGTGAAAGAAGAGATCATATGCAATGAAAAACTAAAGTGGGTCTTGGTTTTTCAGTTTTTGTACGTAAAGATACATAAAAAGAGAACTGTTGTGTTATTCAATATACGTGCATGAAAAAACAGAGAAAAGAGAAAGTTGTTGATTAAATATGCATGAGATTATCTTGGTTTTAATTTTGTACTCTCTCCTATCCAAAATAAAAGTCGTTTTAGAGGGATTTTAATTATTCAAAATAAGTAATACTATTTAATTTCTCTCACATCTTAATTACACAGATTACACATATTATATTTTCAAGGCACTTTAACATGTAATTAATAAGGGTATATCAAACATTTCATTAACTTTCTTAATAAATGTGCATTCCTCTAAAAAGACTTTTATTTTAAATAGGAGGAAGTAATTGGTTTCACGGAAACCGAAAAACTTTATTTCTTCTCTTTGGAGCATACTCTCATTTTCGTCATGTTTATATGCTTAAAGAAAAGAGACGAACGGTTAAAAGCATACTCATTAAAGGCTTTGGACAAATGTTATCTCCATAAAAGTTGTCTACAGTAAATCTATTAAAGACTTTTAATAGTTGTTATGTGTTTTTTATGAAAAACCCATTTAACGCATTTAATGAACGTTGTGCGATGGTTAATGCAAGTTATGGGTCTGGAGTATATATATTGTGTACGTGACCTTTAGATATACGTTCTCGTTTTTAGAACGAAGTGAAAACCAGAGAAAGACTGTGCTTTTACGTTTTGTACGGGATTTTTTTTCTTCATTTTTAAGAAAGGGATCTTTATATAAATGAGTTTGTTTTTTATATATTAAATTTTTATTGTAAATGAGTTTTACGGATAAGTTTTTTTTGGCATCTTTGTGATATGTCAAATTAAAATAGAAATTTCTAATTCATTTTTGTACAAGTTATATAAATTTACTTTATGTAAAATTAAAATAAATTGTTAATCTGTTTTTCATAAGAATCGGTTATGATAACTGGTTTAACATATGATATATATATAAATATATATATATATATATATATTTGAATATGTTTCATGTGAATAATTAATAAAAAATTTCTAATTTATATCATAAGTGATGATTATGCACTTAGTGAAATTTTCAATCTTATGATATGAATGATGATATTTTTAATAATTTAATTATTTGGATATGTGTCTCATTCATGTTTATATATACTTGTAGATATGACAACTAAAATCTTGATCGGTGATTTGTTCACTACTGAAAAATTGGATGAGTCTAATTATGATATGTGACAAAGGAAGATTCAGTATCTTCTAAATGAACGAGAATTGCTCAAACATTTAACCATAATAATGACAGCTTTCATATGCATCTTTTGTTTCTGTGATAAAATGCTTCTGCAAACTCATATGGTATAAGTGAATGAATACATTTTCTTTGCGGTTTAGAACTACTTGATGAAATACATTGCGCATCTCTTCATTTCTTATGATTTCGTAACTTTGGAAAACTGATAAGAAAACCAAAACTCAAATAAACAATGAATTTAAAAACAAAAATAGAAAAGACATCCCATAAGTTTCATCTCCTACCTTTAAGTGGCAGGGGTAGTTAGCAATTTTTTTTTTAATTTATTTATAGAAATTACAGAGCAAAGCCTATGAAACCGGAAGCCTGTTACGTGGATGGATGGCAATGAGGACAAATCAAAGAGGAAATATTCCTTTGTACTCCTTTGGAAATAGAAAAACCAACCTCTTTTCAAGAGGCTGTTGATTCACCTAACCACATAGAGTGGATGGATGCCATGAGGGATGAAATGGACTCAATGACACGAAATCAGGTTTGGGAACTAATTGATCTTCCGCTCCAACAAAAATCAATTGGAAATAAGTGGGTTTTCAAGATAAAACGTAAGGCGGATGGAACGATTGATAAGTTCAAGGCCTGTTTGGTAGCGAAAGGCTATACCCAAATAAAAGGTATAGACTATGAAGAGACATTTTCTCTTGTGGTAAGATTTGCCTCTATTCGCTTACTTCTGGCTCTGGTTGCCCATTTGGACCTGGAGTTGTTTCAAATGGATGTAAAGACTGCTTTCCTAAATGGTAACCTTAAGGAAGAGATTTATATTAATCAACCTATTGGTTTCGTATCAAAAGGTCAAGAAGACAAAGTGTGTTGTCTTAAAAGATCCATATATGGCCTCAAACAGTCTTCCAGATCATGGTATTTCAGATTCCATGAAGCCATGACTTCTTTTGGCTTAGTCATGGTGTCAGAAGACCATTGCGTGTATGTCAAGAGAACAACAAGTGGAATTTTGTTTATCACTTTATATGTTGATGACATATTACTAGCCGGCAATAATATGGAGATGCTCAAGACCACTAAAGAGTGGTTGTCCTCTGTCTTTGATATGAAGGACATGAGTGAAGCTAGGTATGTCCTAGGTGTGGAAATAATAAGAAATTGTCCCAAGAAGCTTCTCGGTTTAAGTCAAGAAGCGTATATTAATAAAATCTTAGAACGTTTTTGAATGCATTATTCCAAACCTAACACTCCAGTTGGAAAGGGTCTTACCTTGAGTCTTGATCATTGCCATAAAATAGAGAAGGAAAAAGAAAAAATAAGTAATGTTCCCTATGCTAGTGCTATAGGAAGCTTAATGTATGCTATGTTGTGTACACGACCTGGCATTTGCTTTGCGGTTAGTTTGGTAAGTCGTTACCAAAGCAACCCAGGACTTGCTCATTGGCAAGCAGTCAAAAGGATTTTCGCTACCTTCGTAGTACTTCAGACCTGGTCCTTTGCTATCAAGGCGAGGATTTAAGATTAAGGGGATATTCGGACACCGATTGGGGTGGTGACCCGGATGAGTTTAGGTCAACCTCAGGATATGTTTTCACCTTGGGAGGGGGAGCCATATCTTGGTGCAACAAGAAGCAAGACTGTATAGCATTATCAATAATGACAGCAAAATACGTTGCTTGTTGTCTTGCAGCTCAGGAGGCAATATGGTTGAGAAGTTTTCTTCAGGATCTTAATCTTACTCCCAGAGTTAATGATCCTGTTGAATTGTTATGTGACAACAATGCAGCAATACAGTTTGCTAAAGATCTGAAGTTTCATAGAAAATCTAAGCATATCAAAAGGCGTTATCATTTTGGAAGAGACGTCATAAAAAATAAAGAGGTTGCTATAAAGTATATACCTACTAACAAGATGATAGCTGATCCTTTAACAAAACCTATTCCCCAAGATTCATTTAAGGTTCATGTGATGAGTTTAGGTTTACATCAGGTTTAGTTTTGCCAGTGGGTTATATCTTGTTGTATAATGGACATGTTTTCAATTGTAACGAGTTTTTTGTTTAATAAAACTTTATTTCTCAAATGTTCATTGGTATGAATTACATGATAAGGCACATTGTAATGTCACAATACACTAGGCTTTTGATTGACCTTGTCATACAGGCAGTCACCCTGACGCTTGAGTAGCGAGTAGGATGAGACTTCATAATGTTAATATTGAGTATATGTGTATTGTATTATCTTCATACTTGTGTAGTATGCATGATAAGTTTTTATATTTGAATAGTCACCTTAGTAAGTCTAAGATGAGACTTTGATGAGTCGGATGTGAAAGATTCAAATTTCACATTGAAGCCTTAAAGCCAAATCTCGAGTGTCAAGATTAGCATTAGGTATGTTAATCTAGTGACTTGGATTAGTTTTTAAGTAAAGCTAGATTTGTGATTTGCATGGCATAAAAGAGTGACATGCCCAACTTAGTGGGAGCTATGCTATGACACACATTTCATACTATGTGTGCTATATAACAGCCCTCTTGTGGAGTGACATTTAAATCTCTTTCTCTGTTACTGTATGATCCTATAGACTTTAATGTCTAATCGAATGAAACCCTTCAACTTAGAATATTATAAGAAGTCAAAGCTTGATGTTGCTACTTTAGTGTGTTTTTCCAAGGGCTAAGTTGTATACAGTCCAACGGAGCACATTAGGAAAGCAGTTAAGCTAAGACGAATTATTATGAGTGTCCAAGGAAGAATCTTTTCCTTCATCACCATATCAGCTTGGGCGATTATACTTGAAGTATAATCATATGATATATCTATGAGCATAAAGGGACAGTGTATGCTTTGGTGATATTTTGGATGATTTGGGGTATCATGACTATGTGAAAGTATTATATTAGTTAATATAATACTACTGGTTCTTTAATGGTCACACGCCCCATTCTCAATATGACACGAGAAATTTTAGGGAAAAGATATAACTCGTGGCTTATGTGGCCGAGTGGGAGTTGTTGGAAGTAACACAAGAAGTAACTTCCGACGATTATATTCGTCCTCATATAAAAGGGGGATTAAGGGCGTGGAAAAGGATAATTACATTCAATACAATCCAAGAGAAAAACTCCCTTAATTCTTAAACTCTCTTCATTCTTCTTCACATGAATCACACTATCAAAGATTAGAGTTTGAGGCGTGGATTAACAGTGACTCTAGTAGCCAACCGTAAAACATGGACTAGCAAACAAAGAATTGATCGACCGTTTCCGCATTAAGGTCAGTCCTTATAAATCTACATTGGTATCAAAGCAAGGTTTTCATTCACGTCATACTTCAAATATAGATTTGTCTCTTGTTTTTGTTTTATATGGCTGTCATATAAAAACGAAAACAACATTGATATCTTATGCTTTGTTCTCTTGTTTTTTTTGTTTCGTTATTCATGCACTTATAATCTTGTCTTTATTACGTGAAAGAAGAGATCATATGCAATGAAAAACTAAAGTGGGTCTTGGTTTTTCGGTTTTTGTACGTAAAGATACATAAAAAGAGAACTGTTGTGTTATTCAATATACGTGCATGAAAAACCAGAGAAAAGAGAAAGTTGTTGATTAAATATGCATTAGATTATCTTGGTTTTAATTTTGTACTCTCTCCTATCCAAAATAAAAGTCGTTTTTAGAGGATTTTAATTATTCAAAATAAGTAATACCATTTAATTTCTCTCACATCTTAATTACACAAATTATATTTTCAAGGCACTTCAACATATAATTAATAAGGGTATATCAAAAATTTCATTAACTTTCTTAATAAGTCTACATCCCTCTCAAAAGACTTTTATTTTAAATAGGAGGAAGTAATTGGTTTCACGGAAACCAAAAAACTTTATTTCTTCTCTTTAGAGCATACTCTCACTTTCGTCATGTTTATATGCTTAAAGAAAAGAGACGAACGGTTAAAAGCATACTCATTAAAGGCTTTGGACAAATGTTATCTCCATAAAAGTTGTCTACAGTAAATCTATTAAAGACTTTTAATAGTTGTTATGTGTTTTTTATGAAAAACCCATTTAACGCATTTAATGAACGTTGTGCGATGGTTAATGCAAGTTATGGGTCTGGAGTATATATATTGTGTACGTGACCTTTAGATATACGTTCTCGTTTTTAGTGCGAAGTGAAAACCAGAGAAAGATTGTGTCTTTACGTTTTGCACGGGAATTTTTTTTTTCTTCATTTTAAAGAAAGGGATCTTTATATAAATGAGTTTTATATAATTTTGTATGTAAATTTGGTTTATATATATTAAATTTTTATTGTAAATGAGTTTTAAGTATAAGTGTTTTTTGGCATCTTTGTAATATGTCAAATTAAAATAGAAATTTCTAATTCATTTTTGTATGAGTTGTATAAATTTGTTTTATGTAAAATTAAAATAAATTGTTAATCTGTTTTTCATAAGATTCGGTTATGTTAATTGGTTTAACATATGATATATATATAAATATAAATATATATTTTTTGAATATGTTTTATGTGAATAATTAATAAAAAAATTTCTAATTTATATCATAAGTGATGATTATGAGGTTAGTAAAATTTTCGATCTTATGATATGAATGATGATATTTTTAATAATTTAATTATTCGGATATGTGTCTCATATCATGTTTATATATACTTGTAGCTATGACAACTAAAATTTTGATCAGTGATTTGTCTACTACTGAAAAATTGGATAGGTCCAATTATGATATGTAACAAAGAAAAATTTAGTATCTTCTAAATAAACGAGAATTGTTCAAACATTTGACCATAATAATGACAGCTTTCGTATGCGTCTTTTGTTTCTATGATAAAATGCTTCTGCAAACTCATATGGTATAAGTGAATGAATAAATTTTCTTTGCGGTTTAGAACTGCTCGATGAAATACATTGCGCATCTCTTCAACTTTTATGATTTCTTAACTTTTGAAAACTGATAAAAAAACCAAAACTCAAATAAACAATGAATTTAAAAACAAAAATAGAAAAGACATCCCATAAGTTTCATCTCCTACCTTTAAGTGGCAGGGGTAGTTAGCAATTTTTTTTTATTTTTAGAAATTACAGAGCAAAGCCTATAACCGGAAGCCTGTTACGTGGATGGATGGCAATGAGGACCCAACTAATTCAGCCACCATCTGTAGTAGGAATTGCTACTCTAGCTCGATCCAAAGTTAACGGACTGAATTCGATTCGAGTAGAGCTCAAGTCTAAAGGGAGAAGTGGCTCAAGTGGGGTTGGACCAAGTCACCAAAAATCTTATAAAAGTAAGAACTACTCAAAACTAACTAATCATGAGTCTTATTGCATCATTTTAAAATTTTTATTATTCGAAGAAAAGCCAATTAATTTGGAGTAGTTGTTGTTAAGTACTTTAAAAATTTTATTTAATTTCATAATATTAAATGTATATGATTAATTTCTTACAAATATAATAGATTTATATTAATTACTTTAATATTAGCTCAAAAGATATATGTATAATAAAAATAATCAAGACCATTTTAATTATTTCTTTCTTTATTTAAAATTAATGAGTCATGTTCAAGTTAATTAGGTTAAGGAACTAATTTGTATAATTATGTAGAATTTTGTTTTATATAATTAATTAAAATAATATCATTTGAATGTTAAATTTGTTCTGTAACACAAAATAGACAATACAATCACCAATAAGGATGGCAAAAAAATGTTCAATCTAATCCAATCTTGCTTGAAATCGACGAGCTCGTGAGGTAATCGAGTTTTGAGTTAAACTCATAATTTTTTTTTTCCCTTAAGTTTTGAATTTTAGACCCAATTCATAAAATATATAATGCCTAATGGACCGAAAGAGAAAAGAAGAAGAAGCAAAGCTTAATGCCTAATGGACCATATGAGACAAAGATCAAAACATAATTAGCATATGATTTCTTTGCCTTTAGGACCAAATCTGTTGGGGCCAAATGTGGACCAGGCTAGAAACTGCAGCAATCCAAACAAAGTTACGGGGATACAAGCTAGCAGGACAGTTGGAGCGACCACCACCCATTTCACTCGATGCACAAGAACCAGGTAAAGTGATGAGCCGAAAGCTGCCAACATGAACAGTATAGAGAAGAAAAGAGAAATGAGGCCGATGCACAACCTCATTGGCAAGGCCCTCAAAAAATCTTTTTCTGCATAATGATTTGTGAGTATCCCTAGAAACATTAGCACAGAAGTAGCAGAAGCAAACAGGGCTAATGAATCTAATAATGCGTAAATCATGAAAGCCGGGTGGTTTATGAAAACTGGGATGCCACTAGAGTCACTACCACCTGGAGGTGATGAAGCACCAGAGAAAACAGCTCCAACTACAAGGGTGGCTACAACAGTGCATGATGAGGCTGTGTCTTTCATCCATTGCTCACCCTTTTCGACTAAGTTCTTGTGATTCTC
>JAOTAX010041259.1:0-10888 GCA_025629825.1 Erythroxylum guanchezii
GAGTTCTGTAACTAACTCAGACTGATCCGTGTTTTGCTTCTTCCGTCTGCTTTTACTTTAGCTTCCGTCTGCTTTTCGCTTTCGTCTGCTTTTCGCTTCCATCTGTTTTTCGCTTCTGTCTGTTTTTCGCTTCCGTCTGTTTTTCTTCGTCTGCTTTTCGCTTCTGTCTGCTTTTCGCTTTCATCTGCTTTTCACTTATGTCATTATTATTTGTTCCTCATCAAAATTATGTTCATAAAGTCATTTTCATTTTGACTTAACAATTTGTCCTTTCTTCATGCTATACTCCACTTGGTTATGAGTATGGGCAAAGTGTCAACTCTCACTAGACTGACTATGTCAAATCTAGCCCAAGTGATACTAGTTCTCGTCCAGGGACTCATTACTTTATATGTCAATGTAGACACTCTTCATGACACATGTACTCCAGTCAAAGATTTCCAAGTAATGACCCCGACAAGAGACTGTGGGTATCATCTTCTACTATCACAAATGTGGTGAATCCTCTATTGACTACTTAATTACCATCGAATACCTCAAACTATACCCAATCACTACCCTATGAGCAACCTCTGCAACACAACAAGGAATGGAGTCAAAGCACAAAATTAGTATCTAAGATATCCTTAAGTACTTCAAGTCTAAGGATACTTGCACCATTGTTATAATGAGAATATCACTTAAATTAGAATAGGACATCCATTTGATGATCTCATGATAGGTCATCCAATGTACTTACTACCTCTACCACATATCAGCTCTAAACATCTCATGTTTACAATTTTTGAGATCCACTGCTTGATCAAATGAAAGAGTTTGACATGTGCTAGTCTATCCAGATTAACGATATCCAATCTCACTAATCCTATGACTAGGGATAATTTAGATACTGACATAATTGCATATGATAGGAATCTTAGTAGTATGATCACATCATGATTTCCTTCATGTTATGTCATATATCATGGTGTTGATAGATCAATATCAATTCATAAATAATGAACACTAAATAAATGAAATATGCCTTTCTTTATTATTGAAAATAAAGTATGTACAAAATGCGCTAAAGGCGATTGCCTTTAGGGCACTACTCTAACATCGGTGAATTCTGATTATGCATAGTCTAATGCACGACAGTGCAA
This sequence comes from Erythroxylum guanchezii, assembly GCA_025629825.1. Taxonomy (NCBI): domain Eukaryota; kingdom Viridiplantae; phylum Streptophyta; class Magnoliopsida; order Malpighiales; family Erythroxylaceae; genus Erythroxylum; species Erythroxylum guanchezii. The sequence continues at coordinate 1,143 of JAOTAX010041259.1, forward strand.
GAAACCATGCATAGCCTGAAAACCTAGATTTTCATATAAAATTGACGTTTCGAAGGCAATTCAAAGGAAAAAGAGGTAGGAATCATTCTTAGAAGTCCATAATCAATTCCAAAGGTGATTTAAAGCTTAGGGAGTAGGATACATGGAGTTTTTATCAACAAATCCATCAGAATACAAGATCAGACATCTACATTGTCAAAATACAAGATAGAGAACAATTAGGGAGATTTATAATTATGATTATGTTGTTTTGTATTTTGTTTTATGTATATATGGATATGATTTTATGTTCATCGATGTATAGCTAAATTTTCTGTTAATATTTAAGCTAGATGAATCCCAGTTGATACCAAAATATGTTTTATTATTTTGTGAATGCAATTGAGTTGGTTGATTATTATGATCCAATTATTTGTTTTATTATTGTCTTTTAATCTAATTTATTAGAGTTAAATCTGATTTCGTACTTAGCGATTAAGAAATCCTATGTTTGAATAGATCTATGATAATTGGAAAGATTTTATTGCTGTCATAGAGACAGGACAACATAAATCTTTTGGATTAGGCTCAAACCTAATGCATAATATGGCAAAGCAAGCCTATAAGATTTAACCTGAGTAATTTGATTAGAAACCCTAGGATTAGTTCTTAGTAGGCTCAAGTTCAGCTACTAGCATACTTTAGGAATTTCCACAGTCCAATTAATAAAATAATTGCATAACAAACAATCAATCGATTAAGGGTTTAGGGGGATTCGACGCCTAGATACTAATTATTTGATATTGGTAATTAACTTAGTGATTACACAATTCTTTGCTTAAATCGCGACGTTTGTTTTCTTGATTTGCTTAATTTTGGTTTCCTTAATTCATCCACAGTCAATCCTTAGGCTAGATAATAGCACAATAACAATTGCTAGTACTTACTGTTCTCGTGGGATCGACCCGTATTTTTCGATACTAGCTATAATTGCATCGTGCACTTGTGATATTAAATATTGAATACTCACAAAATAAGGTTAATCAAGGTTTTGGCGCCATTGTTAGGGACGATGATATTAGGAACACTTTAGTTTTATTAATCTAGTCATTTCTTATGTTTGTTTGTTTTGCTTTATTTATTTGTTTTTACTTTACGCTATTTAATTTGTTTTTGTTAGTTAGGTTATTTCCTTAGTTTAGGCTACACTCCAGGTCAGTTTATGACCTAGTAACATTGAGAACTTATTGGACATAGATCCTGAGATAGAAAGAACTGTGTATAGGAATCATCTTAGGACAAACCTTAGGGAGTTTGCACGATTGTGCATCAGGCCATGCACAAAATCGAGCACTTCTAAGATTCACGTAAAAAAAAGCCTTCATTCTTCAAATTTTCTCTTTTCTCATCTCTCCCTCTCATAGCCAATGTTGCCCCTCACTATATCAATCCCATTTTCTGTGTTTTCAACCAATTTTAACGACACCCAAGTAATTTTTTGTGTTTACTTTTACTTTTTTATGCATGATTTATTAGGTGTTTTGTGTTATTTGTGGGGTTTTCAACTAAAAATGCTAATTTCATGATTTTGGCATTTTTGGAGAATTTGGACGTTTACGTGCTTTCTTAGTGTCTAATGGTCAAATTTAATCTTCACCTGATCATTTTTATTATCAGATTTGAGTAATTGCATATGAATTGGGTTTAAATTTGACTTTAATTTTGAAACTTTACAATTTTTTCATTTTACGTATTTTAATTGTGATGTTTTTGTGTCAAATTATGTTAATTAGTTAGTTCCGACATTGATTAAGCATGGGCTTGTGTTTAATTTCATCCGTGTCGTGTTTAATTGTAACAATTTCATGTTAATTTGTTTTTCAAGCTTTTAATTTCAAGTTAGGGTTAGAATTGTCTTTTAACAATTGAGTCTTTTAATTTGATAATTACACAATGTCTAATTTTAATTTTGAATTTAACTAGTTGTCAAGTAATTTTTAATCAAATTTAAAAGTATTTATGTTTATTTTTTAATTTTTAAATCTTTTCGTTGTTTAATTTTTCGTAATTAGTTGGTTTTCACAATCAGTATGTTTTGAGCATAATCAGAATTAAGCACGGGGAGAAGTATGCCTTAGAGATCGATAAGTTAGTTTCCTTATACTTGGTTTTAACGTTTCAGGCAAATCTTTTACACCAGCTAAGCCCTTAGAGAGGTCACAGATGCTTGTATTTAACATCGAGGCTCAAGAAGACCAGCATCAAAGACTGAAGAATAAGAAATTTGTAGTCAATCGGTATATTGACTAGGATGCCTTGGAGCAAGTTGGGTTAGCCTAACTAGTGAAGGAGTTGGTGGAGGTAGGAGCATGGTCCCGATTTTTTGAAATCGTGGAACCATCTTATAGAGAGTTGACTCAAGAAGTCCTCACCACATTTTTTGTGGAGAAGGGATGTTACAACGTGGATCGTCCTAATACGGTTCAGTTCTGGCTTATGGGAGAGAGACATTAGCCGATTATCACACATTCTCCATCACCATGGGATTATATGACCGAGAGTAAATGGAGACACCGCATTACTGAGAATTACGCATAGAATTGCCTTGTGGGTGGCCTGCACAACACTTCTGGAGCAGACTCGGCACAGAGGATGACTACAACCCTCACATGCCAAAGGCTTCAACATTACACAGTCTAACACTCAGGTACATACATGGTATTCTAAGTCATATGTTGAGTGGTCGAGGTGACAACTGGGGAGTAGTTGATAATATGGATGTTTTCTACCTTTGGAACATGAATGAGCCGATGCTTGTACATTTGGGACATGCTCTTGTCTAGTTCGCATATTGGATGGGAATTTTTGATCGGCTACCATTGATGCTAGAGATGACAAATATGAGGTACTCAATTTGACTATAATGCATAATATGCACATGGTTCGTCGACATCGGGGATCCATGGGATATGTACACTTACTTATAGGGCAACCTGATAAGCCATTAGCATCAAAATAGCCTCAGTCTTCACCATCACAAATAGGAGGACGAGCACTGAAGGAGTTTCGTCCAGACTAGCAGACTATACCTCAGTTGGAGAGACGACAAGCAAAACTTACAGAGTGAATGAGCAGGCTTAAGACTTCATCAGATCGGATGAGAGACTTGATGGAATCAATAATGAGCCATCTTGGAGTCGCCTGTCCGATTCCACCATCTTGTGATGGCAACTCATCTACAAATCCTCCAACTAGCTAGGATCATCATCAGGAGCACCCATCCTTGTCAGATCAACCATGATCAGGCGATGCTTAAGATGTTTTGATTTGTATCTTATTACTTTTGATTTATCCTTTTTATATGTTTTAATTTTTCTTGTGGTTAATTATTTTTTCCTGTCTAACATTATGATTAATGACACTTTTATTATATTTTATTTAGTGTTATTTTCATTTATGTTTATCCTTTCTTTTTCTTTTATTTTGCAAGGATAAGTTAACTTTGGATGTATCAAATAAAGAAATCGCCACAATCAGGAAAATATCAAACAACTCTCTTACTTGCATACTTAATCGTATTATGTACATTAAGAATAATATACAGTTTTAAGTGGGGATGGGTTGACTGAATTTTTAAACTGAATTCTTCAAGTTTATTATAATCATGATTAGAAAATTCATTAACCGATATCATGGATTAGTTGAGATATGTACATGATTACTATATGTTGTTGTTGAATATTGATTTGAATTGGTGTGCAAAGGGATGATAGTTAAAGTGAAATTAATTTTCTAAGTCATATTTTTCGCAATCAATTAAATAATTAAGTTGAATGAGAGTGCATATTATTTACACTCATATACCTAATTTTTTCATTAGTTTTTTTGCCTAAAAAACAAATTTCATAAAATTTTTAAAGCTCTTGCTATCTTTCTTTTGTGTGATATCTTAGATAGTAGGACAATTCTAGAATTTGCTTTTATTATGCACATTGAGGCCATATTTGTTAAATTAGAAGCATTGACATGATGAAGGCACTTCGATTCATTAACTTGTTTAGCCTATTTCTTTGAAAACTACCACACCCTTAAATTTACCTTTAGGAATAACCCAGTTAAGCCTTAGTCTTTTTTATTGATTTTATCCACATATTAACCTTATTCCTATCTTTCTTTGAAGACCTATTTATCATTTTGAACCTTGAAGGTTATTTACATTATTTATTTATGTGTTGAGACTTGAAATTGGTGAAAGGTCCAACATCAGTTGAATTATGGTACTGAATGCTTAAAATATTTTATTGTTAAAAAAAGAGTATATAAAAGAAAAGAAGTAAAAGTAAATAGTACAAACAGAACCACATTGAAAGGACCTATGTGTGTTTTGTAAACAAGTCTTATAATATTTCTTGTAGTAAATTTCCTTCACTTACCCCTTTTATCCCAATCATACCCTACCTAAGCCCTTTTACAACCTTTACAAAGACCTTTTGATTTTGTTTCTAGTTATACGTAGGTGGCAAAGATGTGATTTTGCTACAAGCCTATGGTAAGAATTCTGCAATGCATTGATTGAGAGTCCTAACACTTTTCACCCTAAACACTTGAGTGCAATGAGTGAAATCTTTGTGAGAGTGTGAAGAGATATACTTTTGATTTCAATGGAATTGTTGATGTGATTACTATTAGTATTACTTAGGAAGTTAGTTTTAGGATAACTTGATTATGCTTGTATATTAATTCAATTCAATAGGATATGATGATGTATAGTATAAATGGACAGGTTGAAATTGACAATGGATTGATGATATAAATTTATAATTTTGATTATAGTTTGCTTGAGGACATAAAATGGTTAATTGATGCCCCATATTTAATGTATTCTTGCTTGATATTTTATACTTTTGGTATATATTTGGTACTTAATTTGTTTCAAGTATGTTTACAGAGTATAATTGCCTTCACGAACTTAAAGGAAAAGAATTCAGAAGAAAGTGCGACGTAAAACAAAGAATGAGCAATCTGGAAGGACTGCACGACCGTTCATTTTCACACGACTTGCATTTTCGTGATACTCGGCGAATTCTGATTTTGCATGATCCGATGCACATCCGTGCATAACCTAAAAACCTAAATTTTCATATAAAATCGACGTTGCAAAGGCAGTTCAAAGAAGGAAGCAACAAGCATCATTACTAAAAGTCCATAGGCAATTCCAGAGGTGATTTGGAGCTTAAGGAGCGAGAGGCGTGGAGTTTTTATCAACAAATCCTTCAGAATGCAAGATCGGACATCTACATTGTCATAATACAAGATAGAGAACAATTAGGGATATTTAGAATTATGATTTCAATATTTTCTATTCTGTTTTCTGTATATATGTAACACCCCACTCCCGCGTGACCCAATACCGGGAATTCATCATGAATGCATGTACAGTTATTTTTCATGTGCAAAAATTTAATATTCACCAATACCAGCATGCAGGAAAATTTCCAATTAGTCCCAATCACTCTCACCCCTAGCCAATTTACTATTTTACCCTTCCCGTCGGAGGTGGGATGTTACAATATATGCATATGATTTCGTGTTTGTCGATGTAAAGCTAAATTTTTAGTTAGTATTTAGGCTAGACGAACCCTAGTTGATACCAAAGCATGTTTTGATTATTTTGTGATTGCAATTGAGTTGATTGATTATTGTGATCCAATTATCGATTTTATTATTATCTTTAAATATGATTTATTAGAGTTAAATCTGATTTCATACTTAACGATTGAGAAATCCTAGGTTTGAATAGATCTATGATAATTGGAAAGAGTTTATTACAATCTTAGAGATAGGATGACATAAATCTTCTAGATTAGGATCAAACCTAATAGAGGGATTCATAATACGGTAAAGCAATCTTATAAGGTTTAACATGAGTAATTCGATTAGAAACCTTAAGATTAGTTGTTAGTACTCAAAGGCAGCTAATAGCATACCTTAGGAATCTCCACGGTCCAATTAATCAACAACATAATTACATAACAAACAATCAATCAGTTAAGAGTTTAGGGGGATTCAACACCAAGATACTAATTGTTTGATATTGGTAATTAACTTAGTGAATCCACAATTCTTTGCTTAAATTTAGTTGCTTGTTTACTTGATTTGCTTAATTTTAGTTTTCTTAATTCAACCAAAATCAATTCTTAGGCTAGATAATAGAACAACAGCAATTACTAGTATTCACCGTCCTCGTGAGATCGACCCATATTTGCTGGTACTAGTTACAACTAAACCATGCACTTGCGGTGTTAAATATTGACTACTCACAAAATAAGGTCAATCAAATCCCTATAATTTCATCTTGCCAGCCTGTCTTGATCACTTGCTAGTAGGTTTCAAGGGGTAGGTTACTGGGATATCTATCCACTCCATCTCACCATTTTCCCTTGATCTCATCACTGGTAAGCTATCTGGCAACATTAAGTTCTTTATTTCTACACATAATTTGGCATGGCATTTTGTTAGTAGTATAGGAAAATCAACCAATAAAACAAATAAGCCTTGACAGGACTTCAGAGATGAAGCAAATACAAATAACATTTCATTTGCACTTGTTTAACAACTGAAACATCCCTAAATCAAGTTGAAGTTACATATATAACAATATGTAGAATTTCTTAATTATTTTTCCTAAAATGGCGCCGTTCATTTGGATGGGAATCTGCCTTCGGAGGGATAACGTAGCCATTAAGCAGGTCATGAATTTTGGAATATGTCATGACTTGTGAAGGGTCACCCCCACCAGTGCTCTGTGACGTCCTTGAACTCTCTTGGAGCTTAATTTTCTCAAATATATACTGCTTCTCTGCTTCAACTTCACTTAGCCGAAGCTTCAAATAACTGCTAGCATATTCTTCCTCTGATTTGTCAGTATGAGCAAGAGCAATTCTTTTTAGTCCCTCAGCCTCTCGTTTTGCCTCATTGGCCTTAAGCTGGAACATATCAGCCTCTGCCTGCTTAAGCCTGACAATTCTCTCCAGCTCTTCTATCTGCAGCTTTTTCATTTGTCTTTCCTGCTTTAATTTGATATTTCTTTGGTCTTTTCTTCCAGCTTCCCATCACAAGCTTCAAGTGCCAATTTAGCTTTCTTCAACATTATCATCATTTCATCAGCTACCATCTCCATCTTCCTCACAGCCTCATGCACAACATCTGATATTCGGTTGCATGCCTGTTGTGGGGCTACCAACCCTCCACCCTCCCCATTTTCCAGGCTCTTTGGAGAGTCCATCTGAAGCTCTTCAAGGGCAAACAAAAATCTTGTTTCAATTGCAACGCAATAGAATAAATTGCAAGTAATGAGTTTGTTTACATAGGCGATCATCTGGCTAGCTGGAGTCAGTTGACTGAAACTGCTACATGAAGTCCCATGGGTAAAATTACAGCCAAAAATGATTTAAAGAGACAAAAAGGAGTTTCTATATCAAAGATAAGAAAATAAAATACAAAAATGAAAAGATGTTAAGATAACACCGAATCTTCATGCAAATTGAAAAGAATCAGTTGAATGAACCACCAAAAACAATAGACGAGTTCAACATTACTCAGCTCATCAAAATCCACTTATAATAGTCTTTCCTTTTGTAACTGATGTATTGAAAGTTACATTTTAAGTTCCTCGTACAGCCAGCTCTCTGAAAGGATCCAATAAAATATTTTACATTTTCTATGATCAACTCTATTTTAGCTATTCGGTGACTCCTCCTCAGGAGACTAAATAATCCATTATGTCTTTACCAATTGAATCAATGTTATTGGTTCTGAATCTTTTAGTATTTTATATATCTCTAGATGATATGATGGGTCAATTATTTGCTTCATCAATTCCAACAATGCAAGCTGTTTAGAAATGATATGTAAAACCCTAAAAGGGATTTCCATCAATTGATGGTGTGATACTACCGATTTTATTTGTTAAAAACCAGACGAATAATCCCTTGTTCTTGTTATAAATCCTAGTGGTGATTTCTAAAGCTATCTTTTTTTTATTGCTCATTCTTAAATTCGAGCATCCTAATTATAGTTATAGGTTTCTATTTAACACTATTGAAATCTTTTGTGTCAGTCCTACATCAAGTATATAGAACGCCACACTCTTGAAATTACTTAAGTGTAGACAATTAAATATTGTCTGCAGTAAGTCAAAGCCAGTTCGTCAGCAGCTCACGTGGGAATGCACAGATCAATGCCCTTTCTTGCATGCTCTGATTAAAATTTTCATCAAGTTGTACTGATAAGAAAAAGAAAATCTTAGCAGAAGTCATACCTTGAAAGAACATCAACATTGCTCCACAAGCTGTCGTTTCTGCAAGCAAGTCCACCCTTCATTTTTTCCAGGAGATCCTCACTCTTCCAGAATAGTTTCCTCCCTCTAGAGTCTTCGCTTCCTCGGAATATCCTGCGGACAAAATCAAGTTCTCTCATCAGAGACTCTTGATTCCAGGTTGGTGCACAATGTTGGAAAACATCTTTCACCCAACCCAAAAAGTCTGACGTACGGTTGCAAGCTCGACATCTGAAAAGCATTCCAGTTGGGCCTGCTCCATTCTTAGCAGATGGACCCATACATATTTGACCATCACAGATAGCACAATCGGTGTGAGTCCAATGAGAGCATAGATGGCAACCAATCCAACGACAAGTATTCACTTCAAAATCAAGCTTGTTGCAGATCACACACATGCAGAGATTGCAGAAACCATTTCTGTTGGTACATAAGTCACAATTGCAATCATCAGCTGGGATCTGGTTTTGGCAAGCTATGTTTCTGCACCTCTTAAACACAAAGACCTCAATGAGGGAAGCTTGAGAGAGACGGATGTTTGGAAGCATAAATGCTTGAATTCCAGTATTTATGGCAACAAGTATTTCAAGTTGTACTCGGTGAGCTCTAACCAATGTTTTAGAGTTCAAATCCGATCTTTTCTGAACAAGCTTCTGCAGAGCGAAAAATTCTTCTCTGAGCTGTGAATCACCATTTCCTTCAAGTATAGCTCGAAGGCCAGTTTTCAGATCTTCCAGAAACTTATCAGGCAGACGATGCATTTTATCCGAGATCACATCAACCTTTTCTCTTGCAATGTCACAAAGGAATATCTTATCTTCGGTAGAGAAATGGCAATTGACAGCCTGTTCAGGGTAATCAGTCTCTGCTTGGCTTTTCTCCATCTTCTTTCCCAAGATAGCATCAGTAGTGGGCCAAGTTTCCTGTGAACTGGAACTTTTGGTAGGCGAATCATGGTTATTATCTGAGTTTGATCTAGGTTCCTGAGCCTCTGGACACAGGCGGCGATCAGAAGAAACTAAGGAGAATGGTATTTGTAGTCCTGCAGTTCTCGGTTGCTGACATGGAGGCAGCATTTTCTGGGAAGACTGGTAGTGGATGTTAGAGGCAGAAGATGTCCCGATCATCAGTCTGGCTTAACCTGTCATTTTTCCCCACGTTTGTAAAACATTAACGGCTGTTTGGAACACAGTAAATTGAATTCATTAACGAATTGGATTCAATTATATTAATGAAGTTGTGATTGAATTCAATTTTTACTATTTTGGAACAAATCTAGTAATATTAGAATTGAATTCAATTCTACTGTTTGGAACAAATCCAGTAATATTATAATTGAATTTAATTACACCGAATTCAATTATCTTCAAAATATATAAACTTCAATTTATATTTGATTTAATAATTAAAAATAATTTAAATAAATATT
>JAOTAX010041311.1:0-10883 GCA_025629825.1 Erythroxylum guanchezii
CCCTCACTTAGAATATTAAAACTAATGTCTTCCATTAATATGGTGAGAACTAGAGTCTTTTTAGAGCTAGGATTGTTGGACAAACCCAAGCCCGCTCTACAGAAATATGTTCGATCCATGGAAATATGATTTTCGGAATAATGGGTCAGTTTTAACTAGAAGCATTGATTTGTTGGGCAAACCCAAAGTCAACGTGGACAGAGGTGAAGTTAGGTAGTGTATATGAGATGTACATGCATCTAGAGTTGACAATCTAATGTGAGTGCACACATCAACAGTTGATAGCACTAGATTCGATAGTTGCATTATAAATGCAATTGGTATAATTGATACCTATTGATTAACTAAGGTGGCTTATTGGGCAAATTCAAGGTCATTATTAGGGATATTAGATATTGACCCAATAGGCAAACTTTTGTACAATTTCTCTCATATTCATATAGAGGGTTATGAATTCATAAGCTCTTTGACATTAGGTTCCGAGAATCGACACCATGACCACTAGTGTGAACCTACGCTCACTTATAGAAGCCAGTAAGTTGATTGGACCCAACTTCCTAGACTGTCTTAGGAACCTGAGAATAGTTCTCAACTTAGAGAAACTAGGCTATATCTTGGAAGAACCACTTCCCAATCCTCCTACTGCTGTTGCTTCTGATAGTGATCAAAGGGCATATAGAAAGCATCTCGATGATAACGAGATGACTAGTTGCATAATACTGGCCACTATGTCACCAGAATTGTAAAAGTAACTTGAGGCTATGGATTCTCATATCATAGTCTATAATTTAAGGGAGTTGTTTGATGGGCAAGCTAGGTCCAAAAAGTTTGAGACATCAAGGTTGCTCTTCCGCTTCAAGATGGCCGAGGGGACATTTTTAGTGCAATATGCATTGAAGATGAATGGCTATATTGAGACGTTGGCCTCTTTAGGTTTTTTGATGGATCTTGAATTAAGTATAGACTTAATTCTAATTGGTTTGACTAATTGTTATTCATAGTGTATGCTTAACTATTAGATGAACCAAATATCCACAACGATTCCTGAGCTTATCAACTTACTCAAAATAGTTGAGCCATCTATCCGCAAGGACAATAAGGCTATGATGTTGGTGGATTCTTCTAGTTCGAGGAGGAAGAACCAAAAGAAGAAGAAGTTTATAAGGCCTAAGAGAGGTGTGGTTAAGAAGAAAGCTAAGGAGATTGGCCCTAAGGGAATATGCTTCCACTATAGAAAGGATGGCCATTGGAAGGTGAACTCTAAGGCCTATCTGGAGTCACTGAAGCAAAAGAAGGCATCATATGTCCCATCTACATTAGGTATGTTTGTTATTGATATTAATATTAATTCTAATAATAACATATGGGTATTGGATACTGGTTGTGGCTCACATATATGTACTGATATGTAGGGCCTCAGGAACAATAGACAATTCAATAAGGGATAGTTAAACTTGCGCGTGGGCAATAGAGGAAGAGTTGCTGCATTATCTGTAGGAACTTATGTATTGACACTCCCTAGTGGACTTGTAATAGAATTGGATGATTGCTTTTATGTACCTATATTGACTAAGAATATGATTTCAGTTTCTAGTCTTAATAAAGCTAGTTTCCATTTAAATTTTAGGAACAATGGTTGTTCTATTAGTTTGAATGGAATGCTTTATGCTATAGGTACATTATGCAATGGAATATACATATTAGATATGTCCAATCCAGTTTTAAATATCAAGGACAATAAAAGAAAAAAAAGAGATAATGTGAAATCATTTTACTTATGGCATTGTTGCTTGGCCATATAATTGAGAGATGCATGACTAAACTACACAAGTGTGGTAGTTTAGGGTCATTTGATTATGAATCATATGAAACATGTGAATCTTACTTATTAGACAAGATGACAAAGTTACCCTTTAAGGGAAAGGGTGAACAACTACTAGGCTGTTGGACTTAATACATTCAAATGTACATGGTCCGATGTCTATACATTCCAATGGTGATTTCATATACTTCATTACCTTCATCAATGATTATTTATAATATGGGTATTTGTATATAATGAGATACAAATCTAAGGCCTTTGAAAAATTTAAAGAATTTAGAAATGAAGTAGAGAAATAGATGGGAAGAATTATTAAAACGCTTCGATCAAATTTAGGTGGTGAATACTTAAGCCACAGTTATCTCAGAGCTAATGGGATAATATCTTAGTGGACTCCACCTTACACGCCGTATCACAATAGTGTGGCAAAAAGAAGAAATCAAACCTTGTTGGACACGGTGAGGTCAATGATGGGCTTAGCAGATCTGCCAAAATCCTTTTGAGGATATGCACTGGAGACTGTTGTTTATGTGTTAAACAGAGTCCCTTCAAAGTTAGTTGATGTGGACTAATAAGAAACCCTATCTTTCTCACATAAAAGTTTGGGGTTGTCCAGATTATGTGAAGTGGATTTAGTCTGATAAGCTAGAAGTTAAATTTAACAAGTGTCTGTTTGTAGGATATCCTAAAAAAACAATAGGATATTAGTTCTATAATATTTTGCAAAAGGTGTTTGTTTCAAAGCATGCTGACTTTTTAGAGAAAGAGTTTCTTCTAAAAGAAGATAGTAGGAGCAAAATTGAACTTATGGAAGTTCAAGATGCTTAAATAGACGTAGATCAATTGTCTAAACCTGAGACTGTTGTTCATAATGATGAAACAATAGTTCAATCTTCTAATACTTCATGTTTCTGAGAGATTTGGATTTCTTATAAGTGAACATAATGATGTATAGCTTATGGAAGACGATGAGCCCACTACCTATGAAGAAGTTCTGAAGAGTCCAGAATTTGAAAAATGGCTTCAAGTCATGAAATTTGAAATAGAATCCATGTATAAAAACCAAGTATGGACTTTGGTTGACACACCCGAAGGGATAAAACCTATAGGATGCAAATGGGTTTTCAAGAAGAAAATCGACATGGAGGGTAATGCAGTTACCTATAAAGCTAGGCTTATAGCTAAAGGTTATCATCAAAGATAAGGAGTTGACTATGATGAAACATTTAGCTCAGTAGCCATGCTTAAATCCATTAGCATACTCCTGGCCATTGCTGCTCATTATGATTATGAGATATGGATGAAAACAATTTTCCTTAATGGAAACCTAACCGAGGATGTGTACATGAAACAACCTGATGGTTTCATATCCAATAATGGCAAAAAGATATCCAAGCTTTAAAATCCACAAAAAGGTATGCAAACTTCAAAATTCCATTTATGGATTGAAGCAAGCATCTAAGAGTTTGAATATCTGATTTGATGAGACAATCAAAGAGTTTGGTTTCTCACAAAATCTAGATGAACCTTGTGTGTATAAGAAGGTTAGTGGGAGTGCAATTGTATTCCTTATGTTGTATGTAGATGGCATACTACTAATTGGAAATGATGTCTCAGCTTTACAATCAGTCAAGATTTGGTTTTCCAAGAATTTCTCCATGAAAGACCTTGGAGAAGCAACTTATATTTTGTGTATAAGAATCTATAGAGATAGATCTAAGAAGTTGCTTGCTCTTTCTCAGTCTACATATATAGACAAGATGCTAAAGAGTTTTAGCATGGAGCAATCTAAGAGAGGTTAAACTTCCTATGATGTATAGGATTACACTCTTAAAATCTATGTGTCCAAAGATACAAGATGAGAGGACTCACATGAATTTGATCCCTTATGCTTTGGCTATAGGATCAATCAAGTATGCTATATAATGTACGAGACCCAATGTATTATATGCTATAATTTTTATGAGCAAATACTAGTCAGATCCTGGAGAGGGTCATTGGGTGGCTGTCAAGAATATCCTTAAGGATGTATTCTTAGTATATGGAGAAGGAGATCCTGTTGTGAGTAGGTATACAGATACTAGTTTCCAATCTGACAGGGATGACTTAAGATCCCAATCAGGATATATTTTTGCACTGAATGGTGAAGCAGTTAGTTAGAAGAGTTCTAAACAAGAGACAACTGTAGATTCAACAACTGAATCAGAATACATTGCCACTTCAGAAGCAACAAAAGAAGCAGTTTGGATCAAGAAGTTCATCATGGAACTTGGAGTGGTTCCTAACATCGTTGACCCAGTACAGTTATATTGTGGCAACAATGGTGCTATAGCGCAAGCAAAGGAACTAAGGCCTCATCAGAAATCCAAACATGTACTCAGGCAATACCATTTGATTAGAGAAATCATTGGTAGAAATGATGTCAAGATAGAGAGAGTGCCCACTGATAAGAATATTGCTGATCCTTTAACTAAGTTGATTCCTCAAAACAGATATAAATCTCATGTACTCGCCTATGGTATTAAATACAAAGGTGATTGTCTTTAGTGTAAGTGGGAGGTTGTTAGAGAAGTTCTCTAAAGGCAATCACCTTTAACACTTATTATGCAAATCCTTTTTATTAATAAAAAGGATTTTTCATTAATTTGATGTTCATGTTCTTTATGAATTGATAATCCTTGATACATTACATAACGTGAAGGAAATCATGATGAGATCATGATAATGAGATTCCTTTAATTTGTAATTATGTTAGTATCTAAATTATCCCTAGTCATAGGATTAATGAGATGGGACATTATTAATTTAGACAAACTAGCACTTATTATACTCTTTGATTAAATCAAGCAGTGGATCTCATAAGCTATAAGCATGAGTTGTTTAGAGTTAAAATGTGGATGCTTGTTAAGAGTAGTAAGTACATTGGATGACCTATTATAAGACAATCATTTGGATAATCTATTATAGTGTCAATGATAGTCTCATCATAGCAATGGTGAAAATATCCTCAGACTCGAGGTGCTTAAGGATATCTTAGATACTAATATTGTACTTTGACTCCATTCCTCATTGCCTCTTTAGAGGTTTCTCATAAGGTAGTGATTGGGTACAACTTTAGGTATTCGAAGGTAATTAAGTAGCCAATCAAGGATTCATCACTCCTGATAGAAGGAGATGGTACCCATAGCCTCTTGTCGGGGTCATTACTCGAGAATCTCTAGCTAGAGTGGAAATGTCGTGAAGATAGTCTTCAGTGAAATATCCAATTGTGTAATGAGCCTCGGGGATGAGAACTAACATCACTTGGGCTAGATGTGATGTATTCAGTATAGTGGGAGTTGACACTTTAACCATACTCTGAACCAAGTAGGATATAGATGGTGAAAGGATGAATTGTATGGGAACAATGTCTATGGAAGGGTTCGTAGTCAAACCATTGACTTTTCAGTCAATTGGGGGTCATGATGTGTTGTTAGATACCAATCATGAATTTCTTAAATTAAGTTAAACCATTGACTTTTCGATCAATTGGGGGTCATGATGTGTTGCTAGATACTACTCACGACTTTCTTGAGTTAAGTGTTAAGTCAAGTGGCCAATATAACTGGAAACCTAATGGATCACACACATTAGAGATGTAAAGAATAAGTAAATTGGTTTTTGGATGGGGATCTAAGATATGAGAAATGCATGATTAAGTTACACAAGTGTGGTAGTTTTAGGTCATTTGATTGTGAATCATATGACACATGTGAATCTTGCTTATTAGGTCAGATGACAAAGTTACCCTTTAATAAGCAAGATGACAAAATTGCCCTTTAAAGAAGAGATGGAATTTTCATGTTAAATTAAGTGGGATTAAAAGCCACTTAATTCCTACTAACTCTCCATTGATGTTGGGGGTTAGAAGAAGGCCAAAGGGTGCTAGAAAAATCAATTTTCAAGTAAGTGTTGTGTGAAAAATAAGAGATTTTGGTGAAGTATTCATCATCTTCTCTCACTCTTTACAAACAGTCTCTTAAAGAATACATCACAAAGCTAGCACTTTGTGTATGTTCTAGCCATTCTTCCTAAGAGGTTTCAGGCTTCTCCCTTCGTGTGGATATCATTAGAGACATCCTAATTCCATCATTGTGGTTTGTGACAACCCGAAGAGATGAAGACGACAAAGAACGACAAAGATTATAAGATACACATCTTAAGTTCATGTTTTATTAAAGTTACATATAATGGCACTTGAAAGCTCTTGTTTTATATTTCCGTTGTTGTTTTCTATTTTTGTTGCATGTGATGCAAGATCAAAACCCAACACGAAGATGGATGCAAGCTCTCCACCATAGGAGACCCATGAAGGGTTAGCTTCTCGACGCCGGTTCAAAGGCGATATCGACGACGATAACTCGATTATGCATTCCTTCCTTATATTTGTTGTTTCTTTCTCTCCTTAGGAATTGATTATAATATCCAATGTTTATGGATTTGGATATTGTGAAAAGATAATTTTAATGCATTCATTGGATCCTTTTGTTACAAACCCATTGCTAGAATATTCAATGTAATCCGTAATTGATATGTTAAAATTAATTTGTAGTGACTAATGGTTCATCATCATTAGGGATAACATAACCTAGGTTAAATGATGCATCGTATGTGGTTGTTGCATTGATTAATTGATTTTTCTAATTCGTAATGCGGTTACCTAATTGAATCTAGAGATCGTTTCTTAGGTTATTCGGTGGCTAGGTTTAATTAATGATCATATCTTGATTAAATACAACCTAAGGGAAAACTTGAGTTAATAGATTAACCTTAGATTAATAGTTTCCAAGAGAGGTTTGAGAACAACAAATCATCAAAATATGTTTAATTATGGTATAGGATGAGATAGAACCAAAGAATCGGATTCCTAACAAATTCTCCATTTTCATCACTTTGCATGTTTTCTTTAATTTGTTTTCTTTTCTTAGTTTAGTTTCATTTTATTTTCTTATTTAAACACTAATTGATTTCATTTCAAAAGCTAACTGAACACTCTCTGTGGGATAGGCCTAGACTCGCCACTACTATAGTAGTAATAGGATTAGTTTATTTTAACTAGCATTATAATGCGCTGTCATAAATCCTTTTTAGTCAAATATATCATAGGAATTCATAGAATGCAATATTAGGGGTTTTGGTTAAAAAGCAATTTCATTCAACCAACCAACTTAAGGATAAGGGTTGTATGTCTTAAAGAAGAATATGATTGTAACTTTGGAATTTATTCCAGTACAAAAAACAAGGGTTAATCATTGAATGAAGATAAATATAAGCATATAAAGGTTTTGAACAAATTCTTATTTAGATCTTATTAATATTTGGTTGCTTTATTCCTTTCCATTGTTTTAGTTAGTCATTTTAGATTCAAAATTTTAGTTTTGTTAATTATATATTTAGAGTCAATCATTCTTTTTATTAAATTAGATAATGAAAATAAGGTTAATATTAGTATTTGTAGTCATTGTAGAATAGGCGACCTTGTCTAGTGATCTTTAGCATAGTTTGACTGGATACACACATATCACACATCACTGAGTTACGAGTTTGATGGGTTATTTTTGGGTCCAAAGCCATATGGGCATCCAGGTGTCCATAAAAAGCCATGCATATATCCAAATCATCATCATCATCATCATCACACGCAGTCTGAAGTCTCGCATTGAAGCGGGGTCTGGGGAGGTCTGATAGTACGCAGCCTTACCCCTACATACTAAGAGGTTGTTTCTAGTAGACCCACATGCAAAAGTGGCAATAAAAGAATGATGCAGGTTAAAGAGTAAAAAATGAAAAATAAATAAATAAATTTAAAAATAATTTTTGAATAAAATGAATTAAAACTTTAAAAAATAATAGCTTAAAAAAATTACATATCTTCATTAGGAGATGCACATCTATAAAACAAAGTTTTAAGAAATTTATAGGACAAATATACCTTGTCTGTTGTAAAGTTCTGCTTATACCTGATGTAATACAAAGTTCTACTCACAATTTATCTGAGTTGTGTGTGCCAATCTTGAGCAGGGCCATCCTTGGACTCGAAAATTTGGATAGCTGGTGGCTGAAGAAGTACCACATAGCTTGGCTAACCTTCCTCTCTTCATCCAAGCAATGCCAAAATCTTTTCAAGCGCTTTAACTTCAACAACATTTGGTGTCGAGTATCAACCAAAATACATTTATGGGAATTAAACTCTAAGAAGAATATCAGAAGATTTATATACAAACTGTTAGAGGACTAAGTGATAGCATAAGAGGAGTGCTTCCATCACCATATTTTCCAACCAAATATTTTATTATGTCATCTGATTCATACACTGCAGCTCTAGTATTTGAATCCACCAGTATTTGGATCCACCATGTAAAGACAAGCACTTTATACTCTTAGGTTAAAAACAATCAGCAACATGCAACACATGAAAACACTTTTAGAACCAAACCAGTAAGACATAGTAGATCTCAACCTTAATTGTAACACTATAAAATCAGATTTGCCACTGAAAACAAAATAGCAATATAAACAAAAGCATAAGCAAACCAGATCTAAGAGATAATAGCAACAAACTGAAACCCTCCAGTTAAATAGTGACAAAACCCAGTATCCCTTACCTCAAGCTCCAACACATCAATCTCCAAACAACTAAAACAAATCTAAATCAAAACCAACGTCAACAAAAGCAAAGCAAGCTTCTTGGAATTTGTACACAAACATAATCAAAAGGTTATTCGAAACGAACCTCCCTCCTTCTTTCACACAGAAAACTGAATATATATGATCCAAAAATAAAAACAGAGACAATGGCACTTACCGTAGCCAGAAAAGGCCCAAGTCTTGAGCTACTCCTAACAAATGTTTGCACCAGATTTAGAAGGAGAGGAGAAAATTTATTTCAGTACCTCGTATGTATTTTAGTGTTCATCTCGCTTTGAACTCTGATCCGAATAGAGACAAAAGCTTTGAACTTTGATCTCCACAGCTGATTTTGAAGCAGCAATCACCGTAAAGATACCAACTTTGGAGATGGTACAGATCCAAGAGAGATGCAATGATGCAAAAAGAGAGATCAAGTGCTTCTGCGTCTCTCAGCAGCTATGGCAAAACCAAAAGCCATGGAGCTTACCTAGAGTCTCCATCTTGACCCCAAACTCACGGAATCGTAAGTAACAAGAAGAAATGGAAGAGGAAATGAAGAACCTGAAAACGCATGAGAAGATCTGAACTGTGTTGATGGAAACAGTTGGTAGATAAATCGCGACGAGCACTTTCTTTCCAGGTGAGCATTTTCTCCCAGCTCTTTAGAGTTTTAGGTTAAAAATATGCTTCACCAACCACATTAATAAATAACTAATAGAAATAATATTTTAATTGGGTCTTACAAGTTTTAAAAACTTAGTCACTAAATAAATATTTTAAAAATATTTTTCATTGAATTAAAAAAATTCCAAAAGATATTTAGGCACTTTTGAATTTGTTAACCCTTAATAATATAAGACTTAAACAATACTTATTAGATGCTTATGCAAAAAATAAATATAATCATTATCATTTTACTAAAAAATGATAGGATTAAGTTCTTAAGTTGTTAAGAATAATGGTAAGAAGGCTGATTTAAAACAGGAACAATAAATTTTTAGTGTTGTTTCTAAAGGTCCATTAGTATTAAAGATACTTGAAATTTGTTAATATATTCGTTTCAATTCTTTTCTAGTTTCTTGTTTATTTGCATGTTGCTATCTTTTTTATTTTAGGTTTCAAGATAATTGTTTAATTTATAAAAAGAAAAAAGTATGAACAAATGTATGAAATAGTCTTAAAGGTAGAGGTAAATGTAACATCCCGTCCCCATATTAAGAGTTAGGACCCGAAATTTCAATGCATGTGAGCTCAAAGAGAAAGTAAGACAATGCATTTTTCTTGCTCATGCATCATGTTAGCATATATGCATATAAATGTGGAATGTTTTCGCATAAAAAGTGGTACATGCATTCATTGACAACTTTCGGGTATAATTGATGTTAAATGTGATTTTATAGAAAATGAGGAGTGGAAGGAGTATAAAGAGTGATCTTGGTATGAGTGGTGATAAGGAAAGATTTAGAAAATAAGATTGGTAGTGATCTGGAAAACGTTGACTGAGTATGTTTTAGTCTGTTAGTCATAACGTTTTCTCTAGTTGTCCAAATGAGACAATTCTCAATTTGTATTAAACGAGAAACGTATGGCTACATTTCTTATGAAGACATCAAATTGCAATTCTTCCTTTAAAGATCTCAAAAAATTGTCATGAAGTTAAGAATTTGGTGCAGTACGTTGTTGTATGAATGGGAATTCGTCTTCGGACTTTAGGGGAAAATTTGGAATTGATATAAATAGATTCTAGTGAAACTTCCTTCTGAAAAGTTGTAGATCTTTCTTTTATCTTTCCAACGGTATATAGAATGAAAAATTTAGACATTGGAGTCAAAAGCTATGATTCTTATAAGTGGATACGTTCTGGTCGCAAAAGTGAGATGGAAGAAGTAAGACGCAAAAGTGAGACGGAAGAAGTAAGATGCAAAAGTGAGATGATAGAAATGAGACGATGGAAAAGTAAGACGAAATTACTGTTCATCCACTTCGTCTTATCACTGTTCATCTAAGACGAAGTTACTATTCATCCTATCGTCTTAGTTAGTGTTCATCCTATCATCTTAGTTACTGCTCATCCTATCATCTTAGTTACTGTTCATTGCTTCCGCCTTAGTTACTGTTCATCCACTTCATCTTATCATTGTTCATCTAAGACGAAGTTACTGTTCATCCACTTCGTCTTAGTATTGTTCTTTTAAGACAAAGCAAAAGTAAGGCGAAGTTACTGTTCATCTTCTGTCTTCTGTTCTATTTTGAGCCTTTAAAAGATAGAATTGGCCTTTAAGGTCTTTATGAGAGTTGTAGATCTTGAAGTCCTATTTCTATTCATCTAAAGAACACTTGAATCCGAGTTCTGTACCGAAAGTTATACCCACTTTTCCGATTCGTCTTAGTA